>NXFV01000624.1:0-65370 GCA_002803225.1 Gamarada debralockiae | reverse complement strand
GGCCCTCGAGCGTCTCTAGTACTGCGCCTGTGATGGCGTCCCAGAGCCGTACTGTGTTATCACCTGACCCAGAGATAATGCGCTTGCCGTCAGGCGAGAAGGCGACAGAGTAGACTAAGCTTGAATGGCCCTCGAGCGTCTCTAGTACTGCGCCCGTGACGGCGTCCCAGAGCCGTACTGTCTTATCATCTGACCCAGAGACGATGCGCTTGCCGTCAGGCGAGAAGGCGATGGAGTTGACTAAGCTTGAATGGCCCTCGAGCGTCTCTAGTACTGCGCCTGTGATGGCGTCCCAGAGCCGTACTGTCTTATCGTACGACCCAGAGATAATGCGCTTGCCGTCAGGCGAGAAGGCGACAGAGTTGACTAAGCTTGAATGGCCCTCGAGCGTCTCTAGTACTGCGCCTGTGATGGCGTCCCAGAGCCGTACTGTGTTATCATCCGACCCAGAGACAATGCGCTTGCCGTCAGGCGAGAAGGCGACAGAGTTGACCAAGCTCAAATGGCCCTCGAGCGTCTGTAGCGCCGCGCCCCAATCGGCTTGTGCCTTCGGTTTCTTCTGGACCCATAGTGGGATACACTCCTCAAATTGTCTCCGAACAACACTTTTCTCTGGAGCAAACACAAGAGCTGAACAGTATAATTGGAGGGGTGCCTGTTCAATAACCGATCGGTAATATAAGGCGAATCGCTTGGCATCATGGACGAACGCGTATAAAGCAGGGCTTTTATCTACCTTGGTAAATATTAGTTAAGATCCCTTTCGTATAGATATCCTACTAAGAAGGCTTACTTGAATTTGACCCTCTAAGGAGGATATCGCAAAAATCCCTTCTGAAGTCTTCCCTATCCAGCCAAGGGCCTCAAGCCAGGAAAGGAGATGTACCTGGAGGAACTGATGGACTTGGTCGTTATCGCGAAGCTGGGTACTGCTCTTATGAAGATGCTGAACCCAGTAGAGACATGCATATCTGACCTCTGGAGGAAGATATTGCCCAATTTGGCTACTCTCCATGTCAGCCACAAGTATACCAGGGGCCTCCTGTCCGCAAATATCTCGCTTGAGAGAGTTTGACATGAGCCGGATACAGTTATTAGCCAACATTCGATGGCCTTGCCTCTTATCTATCCAGAAGTTCGGATCATTACACCTATCTTTATTAAGGAGGAAGTCGCGGAATGAAGGGTGGTGTAGACGAAGCGGCCGGTCTGTGTCCTTTGGAATATCGAGGATGGCGTGAAGATCCGCAAGTCCCCTTTCTGCAGTTTCTTTAGGAAGATAGAGTAATCCAGATAATGAGTTGATAGAGAGAGGTGAGTACAAGAGCACTATAGTGCCAAGAACTTGCTTTAGCACCGAGTACCTGTCTTCCTTCTCTGCTTCCAGGTATTCTTCGTGAATCGTACTCTTGAGGACTGTCGTGTAGACGTTGTTCAGATGGTGTTCTGGTGCTAGAGTAGATGTGCTGCTTTCCAGCATCATCAACAGCCTCTTCGCTGCGTACCCTCTTCCCTCTCGGATGAACCGACAAGCGGTTGCAGCCCAGATGAAGAGGCCACTAGCGTTTGCAACCAGTTTTCTAAGAGCTTGCTCACCTGGCCAGCCAGTTCCAAGAGCCCATTTCTGTCTAATCGACCCCATCTCGTGTTGCAGAAAGGTGAAGATATCATGGTCCACAATAGCCGCTTCTATATTATGGAGGATGAAGTCGTGGTGCTCAGCATGAGGAATCTGGCAAAAACCATATCGGATTGGAACCTCTGGTCTGCTAGTGATCAGCACCCGCAGTCGGATCTTCAGCAATCGAGCCTCAGCTAAGAGTTGTAGGATCATCCGAATGTGGTCTTCATTATCGCACTCGTCAAGGGCATCGACTATAAGCACGTATGAGGATAGAGATAAGCTACCTTCTAGCCTTGACAGTGGGCGGAAGACAAGGTGGTGCCACTGGTCGCGGAGAGACTGGTTCGCAATATCATTTTGCTCTATAACAGCATCGGAAATAAATCGTTGAATTTGTGGTATATTGCGCGCAAGCTGTACAGCAAAACTTGTAAAGAACTTGCCAGCATGGCCAACATCTCCACCACCTCTTGAGAAGAAGAAGCTGGCCCCAAGACGCTTTTGATCGAAGTATCTGCGGGCAATAGTGCGAGCAATCGTCGACTTTCCTGTACCAGCCAGGCCATTTAGCCAGAAGATACACCTCTCATCTTGTCCATCAGCCCAGCTATATATCTCTTGTAGCAAGTCGACTCGGGTGTTAAGGAGGCAGGTAGGTGCGTGTTGTTTGTTGTATGAATTGAACAGTGCATCGGCAGCGGACGGAAGACAATCGAGACCTAAGATACTAGTTAGTGCTTGCTCTGATTACTATACAGGATATAGACCGAAGTTATACGCTTACTCTTTAAAGGTTTGTTGATCTCCTCCAGGAGCCGCTTAAACGCCTTGTCTTTCTTCTCGCCATAAAGGAGGGGAATTTGGATATCGAAAATACCAAATAGCGAGTACGCCTTGTCTTCTTCGCGCGTAGTCTGACGGTTTTCTGCCCATGACAATCGGTCGCTGATATCGAACTGAGACAGAGGGGTACCTCGAAGCGCTGTGATAGCAATTCCCGTTATCTCGTGAATTTGTTGCTCTAAAGTCCTCTTGTTACCTAGACAGTTTTCTTCTCGGGAGAAGAATTCAACTGAACTTGGCGCAAGAAGCTCTTGAAGAGTCCAACCCCGGGTAAACCATCTACTTGACCGAAAAGCTGATTCCCAAGTATACTCAAAGAACTGATCGCTTGCTTTCCGCTTCTTTATCGAAACATCCGATAGATAGACGTAGCATTTAGTCGCATTCTGGTACCAGCAAAACATTGAGTTAATAGCCTCTTGAAGCTCAACGCTATTGGATTTGTCGATACAGCAGGTATCGACCCAAAAGTATTGTAAGCCGTTGCGTCTAGCCTGTTCTCCACAGAAACGGATCTTATCGTAGCCAGCCTTGCCCTTGCCAGTCCCATCCACCAGGTCTCTAAAGGTGACCTCTTCTGTATCTGCTCCCCATGTGTGCGAAAGGATAGCATATTTGGGAATATCGTCGCCAAAAAGGTCCTTGGTCAGGCTGAACTCGCCGCCGTTGTTGCGTTTTAGAAGACGCATTAGTCAGACAGGATCTGAGGGAATCTCAGGAAAAATGATTCGCAGTGGATGCTTGTCACAGAGTAGGCATGTATATGAAGTTATTCGTTGAGTTGGGATGATCCAGGCTGCGCTCATTGTCGACTCAGCTGAACGGCAGCCTCGTGGCAATCGCTCTGCACCGCTGCAAAATGGCCGATGGCTGGCCAGCCCTATCTAGACTATTCGACGTTCATGCGCGATTAAGCAATGATTTGATTTTGTCGCTGATGGTTTGGCAACAGAATACGTATTTTTATACAGTACAGTACTGTAGCAAAAATTAAACTTTTCGTAAACACGCGCAATGTTATCTCCGTGTTCTTCGAATGAATGCATGATTCGACATTCATTCGAAAAAGTTAGCTGATCGCTTAGTAATATGTTACGGCCTAAGGCAGATATATATTACTCTTCCAGCGACTTCTAACTTAAAATTAAGAAACAGCAAAATATATATTCGTAGGTTCATTAACCGCCCGATTCTTGCGTACAAAACACCATTCTTTTTATATAAAACAAAAACAAATGGTATAAGTTAATTAGACTGCTTTTACTTAATATAACTAGAGTTTTGAGCTTTAAGAACATCACCAAAGTGGATATAATGTGAGTTAAAGAAATATGTTACAAAACAAAAAATAATTAAAAAAATAATTAAAAAAATAATTAAAAAAATAATTAAAAAAATAATTAAAAAGGCTTAAATAAGCCCTTTGGGGAAAAATAAGTAGATTAGATTTATAAAAGGCCAAATATGAAACCAGGGCGTTTTGAACAGAAATAGAATATTTTGTGTTGAAATATTTGTGATTTAGTTGAATATTCAGTTTGGATGTCGGTTGGATGTCACTGGATCTTGCAAGTCTGAAGCTTTGGATCTCTGAATGACTTTCATTGGTAGAGATCAAGTAAGCTACTCGTCCAATCAGACGGAGACAATCCTTTCTGAAATTCTGTGATTGCTAGCGCAAGCAAAATTCTTTAGATCCCACATTTGCAAGTCTAGTCGCTGAGAGTTTGAATCACCAAGCGAGAGCTCTCGGTGCAGTCACTGAGCTAAGTGATTATGGGCACAAGAACTCTCCCGCGCTTCATGAGCCATCTCTCGTTCTGCTCGGCCCTCTATCCTAGCGTCCTCTGCGTTCTATTCGCAGTCATGCCCGGCAAGAACGTCCACAGACCGAAGCTTCACGACGAGATTGAACATCTCATGCTCAACTCAGGTCTTCAATGTCTCAATCCTTCCCAGGCTCCACACCAAGAACATCGACATCCAGCTCTTCCATAACACCCAGTACAACACTCAAACTCTCCATGAATCCATTGACAGCAACTCTCAACATCCTATTTGTAGTAGCCTTGTATTCGGTCCTGAGGATGGTTTCGTCCGAAGTATGCACAAGAGTCGCATCCTCTGCTGGGTTTGACGAAGCAGCTGAAATGGTAGAGAAAGATCGGCACACGAGGGGCGAGAGTTCCTTATCAACGCGCAAGGCTTGGAGAGCAGCAGATGCCAGGCGCGACGTAGGGAGGGGTAGATCAATGATCCTGGAATGCCTGTCAGAATGTCCAGATCGAGTAAGAGAAAAGAACCTTACAATGAGCAGGGAAACTCCGGATCAGGGATTTGAGTCGTCATTCTTGCGATTCTTTTGCAGTTTTGTCACAAGAATAGAACTGTGCATTGATCAAATCTCTAGATGCGAGATTACCTAGCGTTGCGAGGGCTGGAGAGGCTGAATTTTGATAGCGATCAAAATGCAGGGTCGCGGTTGCTATGGCAAACTAAGTCTGTTGCTTCCCGCTAGATCGACCAACCAGAATCATTCCTTTCCTTCACACTAGCTCTTTCCAGATGCAGCACAACACATCCACAAACCCGTTGATGGACACCAAACATTCTTCATAACCAACTTCTGACTCCCTTCAACTCAACTATCTCTTCATCAGATTAGGTACTTCGAGTTTGCAGTTTATTTCTACATAAAAGCATCCGTCTTTATCGATTCCTGGTTTATGCTTTGTTTATAGAAAACAAATCAACAAACAAAGAAAACGAACGCAACACCCATTGCGACTGCCATCCGGAGGCAAAAGTTGCCTTCCTTCACCGTTACGGTACCACAAATCAATTGGCAACCACGACTGTCTCAAACAGAGTACCACAAACATTCACGATGACACCTGCCGTAAAGTATGGGCAGATCATCGAGTATATACCAGGTAAGCTTTTAATCTTTTCCAATGTTCACCACACTTCAACAACAACAACAACAGCTGCGCAATGCATTGAGTATTGTCAGCGCATCATTGTTATATGTTCCTAGCATGACCTCTATGGATTATGTCTCAATGGTCGAGGGGGCATCAGTACCCAGCCCGCACGATGAGCTCAACGCATGGGACACGCTCAGGCGTCAAATCGTTCCCGCACACTTGGCTAACATACACAGACCGATTGTATCTAGCATCTTACACTACTCCTCCGACGCAAGACACCCTCTTCCCATATCCTGATCCGCAACCTTCGCGACGGTCCCCAACTAAGCGATCCGCAAGAGCTGTTGATGGCCCCTCCGCAGTTTCGCAACGAGACCGCAGTCCTCCATACTATTTCTCCATCGATGATACCCTGCTGTACAATGCGTTCCACCATGACTTTGGGCCATTGCACATTGGACACCTGTACCGATTTGCTGTTCAATTCCATGATATCCTTGGAGCGCCGGAGAACAAGGACAAGCCAGTTGTTTTCTGGAGCAAAGCCGATGCGCGGAGTGAGTAGCTGGTTCTCTTTTTTGGAGTTTCTAGATTCTAATATCAACACTCAGGTCGAGCAAATGCTGCATGCCTCCTGGCTTCCTATATGGTTCTTATTCAATCCTGGGCACCCCATCTTGCTCTTGCGCCGATCGCACAAACCGACCCACCTCTCATGCCCTTCCGCGACGCAGGATACAGCCAAGCAGATTATGGAATTACCGTTCAAGATGTGGTTTATGGAGTTTGGCGGGCGAAGGAGCAGGGCTTCTGTGCTTTGCCATCATTTGATTTGGAGGAATATGAGAGATATGAGCGTGTTGACCAAGGAGACTTCAACTGGTTGACTCCAGACTTCCTCGCATTTGCGTCACCCCAGCATACTCCTGTTGCGCCAATCTTGCCCTCTTCTCCACTATACGCCACTCTTCCCTCAACTTTGGAGGCTGTTGATGCTCATCCCACACTTCCTACGCCTTTCAAGAACGTTCTGAAGCATTTTTCGGGGCGTAACATCGGCCTTGTGGTTCGCTTGAATTCGGAATTGTATTCGCCATCGTATTTCACTGCCCTTGGTATCGAGCACTTAGATATGATCTTTGATGATGGCACTTGCCCATCCCTGAGTGTTGTTCGCAAATTCATCACTTTGGCGCATGAGATGATTACCGTTAAGAAGAAGGGGATCGCAGTCCACTGCAAAGCGGGTCTTGGTCGAACAGGTTGCTTGATCGGAGCGTATTTGATTTATAGGTATGGATTCACTGCCAACGAAATTATTGCCTACATGCGGTTCATGCGGCCTGGAATGGTTGTTGGTCCTCAGCAACACTGGCTTCACCTCAACCAAGGATCATTCCGAGAATGGTGGATCGAAGAGCAGTTCGAGATCAAGATGAAGGAGAAGTTGGCTCACATGGCACCAAGCACGCCTACAAGAGTCTCTTCATCAAAACCATATCTGATGGCCAATGGCGTTGCTACTCCTCCCAACGGAAGTCGAAGGTCACCACTCGGAGAAGTCGACAATGAGCAGCGCAACAGTATCGGTGTCCAAGAAGATTGTTTACCAGCTCCCACACCTGGCCAACCTCGCAAGACTAGCCGAGCAGTCGACCGCCACCACCCTTATGGCCGCAATGTCTCCACCTACACAACCACCGAGGATGAGCAAATGCTCCAACGTGAGACGGAAATGATCTCCATCCACCGTTCCTCAATGGATGGCCCGGATGGAGAAGACGAATGGCAACTCCGCATGCGTACATCCCGCAAATCGTCCCGCTCTCCCGGCCGCAGCGAGAAGCGATCCATCAGCACAACAACCACAACCATCTACTCATCCATCGACAACGATTCCAGCAACGATATCGAGAACATCGGCGTAGCAGCAGGCGCTCGTCCTAAGACCCCCGGAGCCATGAAGTCGGGGAGCGGATCCAACACTCTTGCAAAGGTCCGCGGAAGCCCAAAGCGAAGCGGCGATAACTTGCGAGGTAAGGAGAGCACCGGAGCAGGAGTTCGTAAGACCAGCGGGCGAGTAGGTAGCGTCAGCGCTGCTTCTGCTGCTCGCAAGGTCTCGGGGTTGTAGATTGATGGTTAGATTCACGCGTTTGCTGTACTATAGCACTTGCATCAAACCCGGCGTCTGTGATGAAACGAAGCATATGAACTGTATTGGAGGGTGGCATGGCGTTTCTGTTTGATTGATTGTTGGTTTACCTGATTTTTGCCTTTTGCTACTGGATGGAGCTGTTCGTTGAATATAATGCGGGTCTTGCTTGGATGAATGGAGTGTGGTGCGGTTTGGCTGCTTGTTTGTGTTTTGTGGATATCTGCTCCTTTCAGTTTTGCTTTTGTTGAGGAGTCTTCGGACTTTCAACGGTGCAGCATTTATCATGAATCATGTGCATGCATTGCATAGGATGATAGAGACAGAAGAACCAATTTCAAAGGAAATCAAATAAACTCACTTGCCTTTCCTAATGCGATGTGATGTGTATGCTCAGGCTGAACTGGAGCCTGGAGTTTTATGATTTGCAATATTTTTAGTCTAATTGAGACCGCCAGAGTGCAGAAAGAAGCCATAGACACATAAGCAGCCAATCCATCCCCATCCATCCATCTGAACGGCCCAGAAAATACATGGGTGCAGGTCTGACAGGAGAAAACGCAAAGGAAAAGAGATGCTTGGCCATCTGGAAGGAAACAGTCGCGCAAGGAAGACGAGAATAGGGTAAATACAGTCTGTCTGGTGCATTAGAGTCTAATGGGCAAGAAGCACAGAAGAAAGCCTTGCGAATCGACCTCCAAGAAAGCTCTTCGAAATGCTGGTCATCACCCAATTCTTCACTTCGTCTGCTGCCACCGGTAAACATGCAAGATTCCCATCCCAACCCCTAGTGCTTTGTACCGCCATAGTACCATTCATCAACGCCATATCCAGCCATCTATTCGGCAGCCTTAGTCTCCGTGGGTGCAACAGCTTCGGCCTCCTTTGTCTCGGCAGCAGGCGCGGCGCTGGTCTCTGCGGCGGCTGGCTCAGCCTCCGATGAGGTCCAGAGGGTCTGGAGAGATGCGGTGGTCAGTAGTGTTCATAAATTAGGGTTTACGGGGGTGTTATTGTACCAAGTTGTCTCTCAGGAGCTGCATGATGAGGGTGGAGTCCTTGTAGCTCTCCTCGCTGAGAGTATCAAGTTCTGTAGAATAAGTGTCAGAGATATATGGTATATTAAATGGTGCAATCGTCTCCATCTCACCAGCAATGGCATCATCAAAAGCTTGCTTCGCAAGGTGGCATGCCTGATCAGGAGAGTTCAGGATCTCGTAGTAGAAGACGGAGAAGTTGAGGGCAAGACCAAGGCGGATTGGGTGTGTTGGTGCAAGGTCAGTCTGGGCGACTTCGGTGGCGTTCTTGTAAGCCTCCAGGGACTTGTCGGCGGACTCCTTTCGCTTGTCACCAATGGCGAATTCAGCAAGGTAGCGGTGGTAATCTCCCTTCCTGTGAATTAGTTAGCCTTGTGTTCCCGCCCGGCAACAAGATCAACAAACATCTTGTGGTAGAAGACCTTGGACTCTCCGCTCTTGGCAGAAGGAATCAAGTGCTTGTCAAGGACCTCAAGGATGTCTTCGCAGATCTTGGCAAGCTCGGCCTCAATCTTTTGGCGATACTCCTTGATAAGAGTGACTTGAGTAGAGTTGCCCTTGGACTCCTCCTTTTGTTCGATTGAGGTGACGATTCTCCACGAGGCACGACGGGCACCGATGACGTTCTTGTAGGCGACGGACAGGAGGTTTCGCTCTTCGACGGACAGTTCTTGGTCCTCCGAGGCGACGGACTTCATGTTCTCAACCATTTCTGCAAAGACCTTTAGTATAACGTAATCAATCCGCGATATTTGTGGCTGCTAACCTTCATATCGCTCAGCCTGCTCCGCGAGCTTGGCGAGATAGACGGAATCTTCGTAGCCCATGATTGCGGTTGTGGAAATCTGCAAACGACATTCGTTAGCTTGCGAGTGTTCAAAAGATGGAAGCAATGAATATGATGATCTCATTGTGAGGAAGTCGACGCGGCTGAGGATTTGGAAAGGTGGAATGAGCTGACAGCCTGTCCATTGCAGATCCTGCAGAGCCGCAGAAGATGCGCCGGATGATGCTGTGCCAGCAAAATTCATCGTATCAACTCCAATGGTTGTCCGTAAGTTCTGGAGATGGTTTGCAATCGATGGCTGTGTCTGGCAAGTGCCCCTCAGTTTTGAGGAGGGGCAAGCGCAAAGCCTGGCCACGCGGTCGAACATCGGTAAAGTGAAGATATGATACAATTGGCATATCGAACGCTCGTACGCGGATAAGCCTTGCAGGAGAGACTCTCCAGTCGATGAGGGTGAAGGTATGGCCGTGCAGCGCACGCAGGAAGGGAGGGAAATGACGAAATTCAGCCGGAGAGGAATCTTACCAAGTGGAATAGATGTGGAGGTACGTTTTGTGTGGCGGAGTGTCTGGATGCTCGATGTTTAAAGAGGTAGGGGGTTTGCGACGCGTTTAAGTGACGTTGTTTGGATGATGATCTCTTGGTTTGAAGAAGTGTTGTTGAAGTTGGAGGAAAGGACTCAAGGCTCCTTTTCGACGCTAGCGAAGCGATTTGGCCCACCTGCTTTTGGGCGGCTTTCTGTGAAGGGAAACAGCGTCCAAAGGGAAGGAAGGATCCGTTTGTTCAATTTGAGTGAACCTTTGATATTATTAGCAAAGGGCAGCTCTTTTTAATATGTTCTGATCTGATACGTCTTTTTCTGAGGATTTTGTTACACAGATTTGAAGGAAATTCACATCTTAAGCACTCAAATTTACCAGGGAAATTGACCTCTATTTTGTAGACCCAGTAACTTGGCTCCTCCAAGTCTCCGGTCTCCCAGGCTTTCTCTCTCATTCGCGTTTTTGGCAGGGCCGATGACCCAGGCCGGAAATGGAGGATCCTTGTGTTGATGCCATCAAACTCCAGGCGAATCGCATGATTGTAACACGAACGTCCCTGGACGAGATCATGATCATGCTATTTGTGGCCGCTTTGCCCTCGCTACTTAGCATTTCGTACTGCTACTCCAGGGTCTTCCGTCGTTGAAACTAAATGAATGATCTACTTTAGTTCACCAGGTCCTTAGAACGCAGTGTGGCAGTGCTGGTCACCCGTCCATCCGTTCCAAACTTCCATTTCCCTCTGGAGTTGGGTGTTTCGATATTGATACAGTATTAACTTTTGTATTTGCGGAGCCTCTGCTTAGTAGGATATTGAGATGCATGATAACGCAATTACAATGATGATGAGCTATTCAGCCACGAGGAGGATCTCCGCAAGTCGGCGCAGGGGCTCATCACGTGCCAAAGCCATCAAACAATCACCTGATGGGTGGCCTGAGATCTTGCTCGATCTACTTTAAGGCCGCCACAGCACGTCAGTCCAATAAACTGCTTGCAGCTTCCTTGCCCGCAGAATCACCTCACCTCCAATAACGACCCTCCATCAACCCCTCCCCAAAGTCATACATAAAAGCAAGCTTCCCCTCCATACCGAACATCCCACAAAACCGCGAAAATGCTTCGTCAATCCCTTGTAAAGGCTGTACGCCCAGCAATTCGTTCATCCCTTCCCGCCCGAGCTACCTTCACGACAAGCTTCCGAGTTATGGCTGAGGGAGATACCGGTGCAATTCGACCGGGAGGTCAAGCTGCAGGGTACGTGTCACATGTGATGGAAAGGTACATGCGAGGAAAGGTTGCTGATCGTTTGGGGATAGAGATGCGTTCTCGAAGCGTGAGAAGGCCAATGAGGATTATGCCATTAAGATGCGTGAGAAGGAGAAGCTGTTGGAGCTTAAGAAGAAGCTGGCGGAACAGCACGAACACCTTAAGAAGCTCGAAGAACACATGTGAGATCACACCTTCCTATACCTACCTCTTTCCATACTCTCTGCATCAATTGGAAGGACTTGTACTGACAATTGGCTTCTGCAGTGATGAGATCTCCAGATCCCAAGGTGGCGAGCAGAAGTAAGTATAACTTCGTGCGATTCGATACGACGGATAGGGTTTCGCTTGCTCTGAGCAATGCTGAATGTCACTGCCCGTACAGTTGACGGAGGGAGATGGTGATACGATGGTTGTTGAATGATATTGGCATGGTTGCGGATGGTGCGGATGGTGCGGATGGAGGTCGTTCATGAGTTTATGGGTCGATTGTATACAAGTTCTCCACACATTTGCAGCTCTCACATATCACAATTGAGCGGGACTTTCATGGATTTTCTTCTTTATTCTTTGATATTGGTACAATGCATGCACACTATAGTGTTACTGTGATCTGGATATCCTCTCGTTTTTGAGAACCTCATAGCGGATACATGCTACCCATCCCACATGTCGATTTTTCAGGATTCCATAACGTAAAACGCCCACCCCAAATCAGCGATTCATAATAAAGATCCTCTCCTGCCCTATCTTCTACCCGTATAAGAACGGTAGAAGGACTCCGCTGCGTCGTTCTCCAATCCACCATAGCCATTCGACGAAACGCTCTGTCCCAACTTCTGAGCCGCAGCCACCTTGGCTTGAAGTGCCTCCGTGTTCTGATCAATCCATTGGAGTTGTGTGAGATGTGAGTTCAAGACCCGTACAATGTGAGAGAGCTGTGAATAATCAGTAAAAGCGCCTCCGAATGCATTGCCACAGAGACTTACGGGGTCATCAGCCTTTGTATTCTTGCTGACGTTGGCAGATGCATCATTGATAGCCTCAATCATACTAGTGATGTTCTTGCCCATCTCATCCAGTCGGTCAGTCAACTTCTCGGCAATCTTGTAAGTTCTCTCTCGCTCCTGATCTGGTCCTTGAAGATTCTCGCCTGGACCGACTTGTCTTGCAAACATCTCATCAACATCTGCTTCATAACGATCAAGCCAAGAAGTCAGCTCAGCCTGTTGACCTTCTACAGTTGAAAGCTGGCTCTCGATTTCTCTGGTGGCACGATCTGCCTCATGGGTGCTATCAGAAAGAGTTTGGATCTTCTCTCCGTTCTCAACCAAAAGCCGATCCCAAGTTGCAACCTTGGCCGCCTGCTCTTGGAAGTCCTTCTGATACTTCAACAAATCAGATGCCCACCGAGTGATGATTTCATCCATGGTCTTATTCTTGAGTCGTGACTGTTGAGGGGTTGGTCCAGCAGTGGAAGCTCCCAAAGGTTGGCCACCAGCTGGTGGCTGAGTGTTGGTTGTGCCAGTTGTTCCCGGAGCGGCCGTACCAGATGTAGATGGTGGCTGAGTGCTTGAGCTTGCTGGCGGTTGTCCAAATAGATTTGATGTCCCGGCTGGTGCGGTAGTACTAGGAGCAGCGGACGTACTGGCTGGAGTCGATGTATTTAAACCACCAAACAAGGGTTTTGAGGTGGGTGCTGAAGTAGAGGTTGAGCTGGGTGGAGCCGTGGTTGTGGCACCTCCTGAAAGGCTGGCAAACAGATTAGAAGTGGCTGGTGCAGCAGAAGTTGTGGCTCCTCCGAACAATGCGGATGAACTCGTCGTAGGAGTCGCACCGGTCGTGGAGGCTTGAGTTCCTGGTGTACTGACAGCTGGTTGGAAGCTAAATGCAGGCTTAGGTGCTTCTGAAGCCGGAGCAGTACTTGAGGTAGTGTTTGCACCGGAGCTAGCTGGTGTCGAAGTAGGGTTGTTGAAAGGACCACCACCTGGAGTAGGATTCGCGGTACCAGTGTTTAGCCCTGTGAACATTGGACTTGGTTTTGGTTGTGTGGAATCTGCAGGTTTAGCACCTCCAAAAAGAGGCTGCTGGCCGCTTGGGGCTGATCCAAACATAGATTTGGCTTGGCCATTTTCTGCGGGCGGTGGTCCAGCAGGAGTGGTAGAGTTGTTGAACGTGAATTTGCTCGGAGCGGGCGTCATAGATCCTGCTGGAGCAGCTGAAGAAGTGTTTGGTGTTGATGATCCAAACATATTACTACCCGATGTGCTGTTTAGACCGGGGAATAACCCGCCAGCTTGAGTAGTAGCCGGCTTGTTTGCATTGCTAGCTGGTGTCGATGCCTCATCCTTCTTTGCTCCAAAGGTGAAGCCGCCTCCACCGAAAGCACTACCCGCACCAGCCGTACCAAATAGACCTCCAGTCGTGCCTGCAGAGCTTGTAGTTGAAGCTGCTTGGCCGAGTAGTCCTCCTGCAGGAGTGCTACCTGTGCTGGCGTTTGCTCCAAAGAGGTTTGGTGTTGACGCTCCGGACCCAGGTTTAGATCCTGTATTCGCACTGAAGCTCAGACCTGGCTGTGAGCTTCCTGTGTTTCCCGATCTAAAAGGACTTGCTCCAGATGTGGCTCCTCCAAAAAGACCCCCTGATGCAGGCTTCGACGTAGCCGGTGTGGACTGGCCAAAGATCGAGGAAGTGGAGGGTGTACCACTGGTACCAAAGAGGCCGCCTTGACTGGGACCCGAGGTGCCGCCAGTACTTCCGAAGTTAAACGGACTTGACATAGTGTGTAAGTTGGATGAACGATTGACGTTGGGCGTGGAGAGGCGGTGCAGAAATGATGCCAAAGCTTCGCACGTAGTTGATAGGAGCGAAATCGGTAGGGGACTGGGCAAAGATTGAAAGTTCGGATGCAGTTTCAGCTCCTGCTATCGCAAAACTTCAGAATTAGATGCGGCGCATTGAGCAGCGCGTGAGGAGTGAATCTTTGTTGCTTCTCAGCGCGACTTCACCGGATTTCGCGCCAGAGAAATTTAAGCGAGTAGTCCAGCTTCAGGAGCCAAAAGTGAACATCAGCGTCACCGAAAGCTGCAGCAGAACGGGCTTTCTCGGAATGGCCTCCTTTACCCTTTAGTTTCTCCTGTCAATCACTCCATTTGGTTTCAAATTCCTACCTCAAGAGCTAGGAACAATGGCAGAAGAAGATCATGAACATTTAGAGCCGCCGAGGAGGACAAGCATAGCTGATCCAGGAGCACACGACCTTGGTATGATATGGTTTTACTCGTTGTACGACACTCTGACGGGAACTATGCTAATACTATTTTCTTAGAATCCTCAGATTCGGATGACCACTTTTCTGATGCACAGTCTGGCCACGAACACTCCGGCGGAGCTTCACCAATTGTCCCCTTAACTCGGATCGAGAAAGTCGACGACGAGCCAAGCCATGGCGAAGTACCTGGCACAGATCCATATGCTATGCGAGAAAACACTGCTAAGCCAGATGAAGTGTTTGTTATACCAGAGGGGAACGAGGATAATAATGCTGAACCAAGGTCTCCAACTCCTGGAGGGTACCCGATTCCCACCACCTTAGTTGAGAAGGTCGACCCATCGTCTTCAAGTCATGGAGAGGTGCCAGGCACGTTAGCACATGACAAACGAGCTGCAGACGCTGTGCCGGACTTGGTGGTCAAAACTGGAGAGCGCAGTCGTTCAGCGAGCACAAGATCAAGGGCTGGCAGCACACCTGGGGATCTCCCGATTCCAATCACCAAAGTCGAGAAAGTGGACTCCGAACCAAGTCATGGAGAGGTGCCGGGTACAAAAGCTTTCGAAATGAGGAAGGAGGACGCAGAACCAGACATTGTTGAGGAAGTGGGAGACGTTCCAGGTAAGAATGTTCGATCTCCTTAAAATTCAGAGCGATTGACCGAGTCAGGATCGCCAACCTCTCGTGATGCTAGGTCCTCAATAATCAGCCATGCGAGACGGAAATCTTCTGGCGCCGGGAGGAAAGCAGTTGCCGATGAATATAACGAGGAAGAAGACGGGGCAGATGAGGGGTTTGGAGATGACTTTGACGATTTCGAGGAGGGGGAGGAGGATGCAGAGTTTGGTGACTTCGACGACGGCTTTCAAAAGCCAGAACCTGCTCCTCCACCACCTCAGCCAATAGCTCCAACTCCATCCTTCGTAAGTAGGAGCTCACTGCCATGAAAGCTCATAGTTAACTAGCTGCAGCCCGTCCTCGACTTCGCCGAACTCGACTCCCCAGAAGATATCCAAAACGCAACAGAACCTTACATGAACGCCCTCTTCCCACCGGATACAATCGACACCTCCGTACTGCCGCCTGTCTCTACAGATAATCCCATTTTCCTTACCTCCCGAAGCGCCTCTCTCTGGTCCCAACTTGCCGCTCCACCACCTCTCCAACCCCCCGACTGGATCCGCTCTCGAATAAGACGCCTCTTCCTCGTTTCTCTCGGTGTCCCAGTAGACCTCGACGAAATTCTCCCTGCATCCAAGCAAAAGAAACTCATCCTCCCCTCTTTACACCTCAACCCATCCTCTGGCTCACCACGAAATTCCACAGACTCCCGGTCAATATCACGGCTCAAAGAAAACGAACGAAATGCCTCTTCCACATCCCTAGACTCTCAAGGAAAACCTTCTCGGTCAGAATCAAGGAGGAGGAAAGGCCCTCCGCCTGCTCCGCAACTGGATTTGGTTTCCGCACGGCAGTTGTGTACGATTACAAATGAAGCCTTGAATGGCTTGACGATGGAGGAGTTGAAAGAGCATGTACAGAAGCTAGAAGCTATGGAAGGCACCGCGAAAGAGGTCTTGGATTATTGGACTAAGAGGACGGATGAGAAGCTAGGGGATAGAGAAGCGTTTGAAGGTGTGATTGAGAATCTAGTGAAGCATGCTAGGAAAACTAGGAAGTAATACGCAATCCAATTTTTGGCTGCAAACAACCTGCTGTTGTCCTGATGAATCTTTGTGGAGAACTAGCTGGAGTGAATAGTCTAATGATTGTAACGAAGGAATTGCATCTTGCTGCTTTTGGTGAATCTTAGAAGACAATTGAGTTGGTTGAAATCTTCGCGAATGGTTGGAATGGGGAAGGTCACAGAAGCATGGGCTCCTTTATTCGATTTCAGGACAGTGTTGGCTCCAAGGCATCTGTAGTTCACTGATATTCTCCATAGACTTCAATCTTCGTGTAGCCAACTAACTACGTATCTTTCAAGTTGAATCAGCAATTCGAAACAAGGATATCAAGATATGAAAACTCTCTGCTTATTCGCTCATTTGATCCTAGCAAGTGAAAGGAGACTGACTGTACGCATCTGGGGCATCACTATCTTAACGGTCACTCCAAGGTTGAGCAACTCAGGGAAGACTTCGAACGGCCCAACTAATAATAACTCACAGCAAGTCATCGATTCAAATTTCAAAGTTCAAAGCAACGTATCTTCCATTGAAAGGGGTATCATGAAGCTCAACGCCGCGCTAATGCCATCGATCCATGTCATTCCTCCATCCTTATCATTCCATGCCAGTGATTCACCCATCCATACCATGCCATGTGAGTGAACTATCCGTAAAAACAAAGCAATGAAAATGTAGTATCTCCGTCCGCCATTGGTTTAAACACCCCAAACAAATTCAATCCTCCATAGGAATGGTAGAGTTAGCGCCATGCCCGCGAAGGGAACGCTGGCCTCGTGCTGCTGGGGTGGGGGGCGTCTATCCGACTGCTTTGCGTCCTTCATTTCGATTGAAGGAAGGGTGCGGTTGAGTCTGTTGAGGAGGGATGTTAGCTTGGTGTTCAATCAATATTTGAAGGTTTGATAACACAGAGAATATGGAAGAGAAAGAAGGGGAGGCATCAGTCGTAGAGCAGCAGGGGCATAATGTTAATACAAGACTGGTAGGACAGGTGCGAGGGGTGGAGGCCAAGTCAGTGAAGGCAGACGTACACAACCAAACAATTGCAATATAAAGGCAAAAGCAGGGAAAATCGACGATGCAATTTGTGGTAGCTGATCTCGCACAAGCCGCGGATCCACTGATGTGTTTGAAAGAGAGTCTAAACTTTTGGTGGCTTTTGTGGAGAGAAAAACTGCGCAAACAAAAATAAGGAAAACATGTGTGACGTGATGTGATGTGATGTGATATGAAATGTGTGATGGCTGCTCTAAAACCCCTCGTTCATGAATAGCAACGCAGTAAAGCCCGTCGAACACCCCCTCCCGATCCATCCTGCAAGCCAAACGTTCCGTTCGAAAGAAGAAGCAAGTAAGCTATGTAACAGGAAGAGGCCCCGAAAAAAAAAGTACAAGCAGGCAGGCGTGATCGTTCGAAAAATTCCGAAAAAGGAAAACAGCGCATGTGATATCCATTCGTGGACGCATGAAAAAGGAAGAACATCTAATGCACTTTTTGTACATGGGCATCGTGAATGCAGATCCCCACCCATCCGATACTTTTGGAAGTAACGCTAAGAGGAGAAACCGGCTATCCAGGCATTTTGGACGCAGAGAAGGTAGAAGGGGAGCCAAATTGCAAAGACGCCATGATCGCTGTAATCAAACTCCATTCGCGGGACACGGAAGAGATGCAATGCTTACTGTCGCCGAGTCAGCAGACATGTTTACTGAGGGTTGCCCGGGAACTGGTCTACCTGGAGAGGGGCGAAGTTTCCGTACGGGTGAGAAGGTGGCATTCCCATCGACTGATATTGAGGTGGAGGGGGAGCAGGTCGGTATGGTGTTCCGGCAGGACCAGAGTTGTTCTGAGACCGGCCCCAGGACAGACGAACGCGAGAATTACCAATCGGATAGCCCTGCATCTGGTTGATAGCCATCTCGGCAGCGTGGCGCTGGACAAACTGGACGAAGCCGCAACCCTTTCCTGGGGGGATCTTAACGTAGGTGATTTCGCCGAAGCCCTGGAAGAAAGAACGGAGTTCATCCTCAGTGACGTATCCGGAAAGGCCTCCAACGAAGACGGTGGTATTGTTCGGGTCAGTGAACTGGTTCATGGGTTGGGGAGCGCCGTAATAGCCGAGAGGGGGAGGAGCGCCCATTGAGTACATTCCAGGTGCCATCCCGCCGCCCATCGCACCGCCCATCGGCATGCCCGCAGGTCCGCCACCGCCAGACTTGTTCTTGGGGGTTGCCGTAGAGATACGCATGGGTCTGTTACCACAGTAGACGCCTTGCATCTCCGTCAAAGCTCTCTGCTGGTCACCCTCATCTGCGAAGCGAACAAAGCCGTAGCCACGAGACATTCCCGAAATGGGGTCGGTCATGATTTTGGCCGACTTGCAGCTTGGGAAGCGAGCCTGGAACAGCGACACAAGAACGTACTCATTCACTTCTGGGCCAAGGTCACCAACGAAGATGGAGAACTCAGGACCGCGCTCGTCACTACATAAAAGTCAGTCACATGTTCACAGCTTCAATGGAGGGGTGGAGGAATATGAACCGGGAGTCTGACCGACGATCAGCAAGACCGCCTCCGGAAGCCCAGTTGAGCTTGAAGGGTCGGCTGGTGTTGGGAATCATAGAACCATTGAGGGAGAGTGCCTTTGCAGCGGCGGCAGGGGAAGCGAAATCGATGAAGCAGTAACCGGCGTTTCTGTTGAGAGTTAATGAGGAGTCAGTTGCGTTATCGATAGCGAATGAACTCACCCAGAGAACTTGTCCCGAATCATCTTGACGTTGACGGACTCGCCCATGCCAAACCAAACAGATCTGATGAAGTTCTCATCTATCCAAGGTTCCAACTCACCCATCCTGAGAGATTAAGAGTTAGTAAGACGAAGTGAGCGAAGGCTGCGAGAAGTGAAGTTGTGAGTCAAGGGTAGCGTTGTGCACGGCATCGTGAATCACAATGAGATCGCGACAAGCGATGCCAAAGCAGCGAATAGATATGCGTGATACACTGCTCTCGAGAGGAGATGGCAGCGAGATAAGGGAAATAGGATATTGTAAACTTACCACAGGGTTGTCTTCGCGTCACCAGTTACGCTGCCACTGCCTTCAGGGCCACCTTGTTGTGCAAAAGGAGCAGGAGAACTGCCCTCTTGCCCTTGCTGCTGCTGCTGCATACCTTGTTGGGGTTGCTGAGGAGCCATAACTTGGGGCGGGGCACCACCTTGCTGCATGCTGCCGTTCTCCGGTGCAAATTGACCCTGTTGATTGGGATCAAATTGCTGCTGACCCTGCTGGTACGCCATTTTGATGAATGTACGATGGTACGAAGGTGTAGAAGGTCAAAAGAATTTTATGTAGATGTTCAACGAAGGAAAACGTTCGCGTTGGTTGTGTTCGTGAGAGTTGTAAGTGTGATGAAGTTTGAGGGTCGAAAGCGGAGTCGAAGGATTTCTAGGGGTCTAAAATAGCAGGTTAGCAAGATTTCTCGAGTCATTCACCGGCGCTATGTGGTAAGTGTGGCAGACCCGCTATTGTGAATGGTAAGGCACTTGCGCTGAAGACCAACTACAGTAACTCCAGTAGATGATTGAAGGAGACAAGATTGGTTCTTGTAGATGTTTTATCACCCTGAGATCCCAAAAAAAAAAATTCTGAGGGGAGTTGGTTAGGGTTGGCTGAAAAAGGCTCCAGAGGTTGATAGGCGTTAGGTGATTTAACCACTTTGTAAGCCAAGAACTCGTTGAAGGGCAGAATTACTTGCGTGCAACAATCCATCAGGAGATAGACTACGTTGGCAAGAGATAACACTTATGTTGATGCTCAGTGAGTCTTATTTCGTGGTGTTTGCTTGGATGGCTTACGGCCTCACGAGGCACCGACAATGACTCCGGAGAGCGACCAGATTACTTATTTCAGGATCGCCAACACATTGCTAGTCTAGTTTGCTTGAAGTACAACAGCTTCGGGACATCGACTAGCGTGTTCGACCACTCCAACCTCTAACTTCACGAGCGACAATTATCTTGCACGCCAGCGCAGAGGATGACTACAAACCCGCCATCGAAGTGTGTGGAATTGTAACACAGGGCGTGATTTGGCAGGGTGTGGTGGAATTTGAAGGGTGCCTTGCGAGTCTTGCCAAATCCCTTCCTTCGCGGGTAAAGGACTGCTGCGATAACATCGCTGACAATATCGGGCATACAGGCCTTAAAGGCTTTTGTATCTCTGGCATAGCTAGAGAAGATGTAGAGTGACAAGTAGACAATTCAGTGCGTGCAAAACAGTGGTGGTTACTTTAACAGGCGCAATTCTAACACAATTTCACAGATGCAAGCATGCAAGCAGGTAACTCCAAAGACTCGTGTGTACAATTTCAGTCAAGCACATCAACATCAGCAAAACCATCAGACACGATACGAAGTATTGAGGGGCTTGCAGGTGTTACTGCGGAGTTGCCTCTCTTTCCCCGATCTTTCTGTGCCATACTGACTTTTACGCTAGGAGAACACCCATGCAAGAAATCCCAAAACAGCCTTCGAGACTCATTGAGGCACTTTTCGAGCACAGAGCTTTATACGGGGATGGACACGCTAGTTTATGGTCGCGGCAAAGCCTTCTTTACGATCACTACCCCACGCTGGTGAACGTTGACCTCGATCCATGTCGATACAACCACAATGCCACAACAGACTCTACTTCGAGCAAGCCACCAGTAATTCTCAGCGTCAATTGACCTCCTGATGCTGACTCGGTCCCTGTTCAGAGCCAACAGCTCCGGGCAAAGTCCACACACACTTCTACTTTCGTGAGGCCTCTACAGACGCTTCGAACACTATCGAAAGCCCGACTCCTCACCAGAAGACCCTGGCACTGATCGACCGGCAGATGCGCGCCCGGTTATGCTCAGAAGATCATGAAAATACTCTAATATTCAAAAACTGGAGTGCAAACCTCAGAACAAAGATCAGAAATATGTCCACTCTACCGGGAAAGCCGGCGCAGAGGCTCAGCCTGTCGCTGGGTTAGGTGTATCTTACTCCATCCCGGCCCATTTCATGACTTCATGCTGGACGCTGCGCAAGGTCTTCTATATACTCCTCTACTCCTCTGTTACTCATAAGGGTTAAATGAAGCCCCGTTGACACTAAAAGCCGTCACCATCAAGCAACAGGAGTGAATTCCCACACCTTTCCATAGGTGAATGGCGGGCCAAATCGGAGTTCAATTCACTCGAGGACTGACTCTGATTTGACCTGGCCTCCATCGGCAATACAGCGCCTGTACACCTCCCCTGAACTTCCAGAGCTGGTGGTAGAATCTCCACATATCCTCTTGGGTGGTCAACCAGACTTCACTTGATCAAGCCTCACCCAAAAAGCCAACATCACTCTCTGGTCCAAATACACACTTGTCCTAGTTGACAACCGCAACATAGGCTGTTCCAAATAAGAGCGCCTTAATGAGGCAATACAGCGGTGGCCTTTCCCCACCAACTGCACCCTCTCCATCTCCCCATTATGCCGTTGGCTCAATTGCCACCCAAGCAAAAATTCCCTGGCGCATTCTCCTTCTTCAAAATCCTGGCCATCGATTTACTCTAGGAAACTTATGTGTACATAATGAAATGGGTCCAGTTATTTGCACTCCATTTTCGATAGGGGTCTGCCAATACTTGTAGGGAGGGCCAAGGTATATTGTGCTTACCTCAGAAATTCCAATACCAGCTCGAAGAAGATTATCCAGACCGATTCGTGAGTTCGTTACGTGCGGCGGAAAGCAGGCAAAAAGCAAGAGGCCGTGCAGGGGAAAGTCGACTCCAAAGATATGACAACGCTTGCGCCTGCAAAGAATTTGGGATCGAATCGGAAGGATGTTAAAGATGGTGAATATTCGCGGGAACGGATCGATGAGGATGAATTCAAATCTGTAAGCAGCAACATCACAGATTAGCCAATTGTTTCTTTTCTCTTTGTTCAGATGAAAACCATCTGCATGATCAATGGATGCTGGAATATACATAGGCCGCTGGGCTCTGCATTGATGCTTTGCGCCGGGCTTGCCAGCAAACGCGCAATCGGGATGCTGAAGGACCGGCGACCAGGATCAAACGTATGCGCCAGAGGCAACAATAGATGTGGCCATGACATGCAAACTTCCAGATATATGCGACGGAATAGCTAGTAATAGCAGCTCACAGCATGCAGCGACCGCAGCTATGGCAGAGGCTGGGAAGTAGTGATGAGGGGTTGAGTCGAGGTTGAGCCTCCATCGCGTGTGGTCCAGTTAGGCGCAAGAACAGAAATGCGATCTACTTACATGTTTGACCAGATTAACAGCTGCTAGAAAAACTTCGATCCGATGGGAAAGCAGAAATTCAGAAACACCGGCGATACGAAAGGACACAAAGGACCGAGCTATCGACAGGAAACAATTGACGCAAACGAGGAGGAGCGAATTCGATAGGTTCGCGGATGATGATGGTGGGATGAAAGAATTAAGATAAGGTGGGAGGGAGGAGAAATGGAAGAAGGGAAAGAGGATTCGATTACGGGTGGGTTTGCGCTCTAGTTTACCTAGTACCGTAGTGTTTTCGCCGGTGGACCTGCGGAAAAGAGGGGGGACGTGAGGTAAGGAAATGGAGCTTATTAGGTAGGTCGCATGGGCAGGGCAATGAGGGCATAGGGCAGTTGGGTAGGGTAGTTAGTAGTTACGAGTTACTAGCAGGTAAAGAAAGGGTAAGGTTGATAGAGCGGTGGATATTATTATTATCTTTGGAGGTAGTTTACTGGTCAGTTTGAGTTCTGGGATCGCTCGTTTTTCTCGTTTCGTTTCTATCCATTTCTTCTCTCGATTTTCGTTCGTTCGTCCAAAGCAACACGGCCCAGCTGAACAAGGTTGGCTTGCTCGGATGTTGAAGTGTCTCTTCGAATCGATATTCTCCGTAGACATGCGTATGGGCGTGTGCGTAGGACCCATAGTTTTTGCGCGAGTTTAAGTATTTTAACGCAGCCAGTCGTTGGTGCTTGAACATAAATGTATGGTAAGCCTAAGAATTTCTGGTACCTGTTGGGGCCCCTTGACCGTTTTGTTTGGCATCATGGGTGTGTGTGGATGGGGGAGAATAATAGGACCCAGACGATTTCAGGCAGAGGGTCTGGTTGCGGTTTCTCGGATCTTGCTTGCATGATATTTTGTGCAGGCCCAGTATGCGGGTGAGGGGGAGGGGTACAAGCCGAGCTGAAAGAGGAAAGAATTTTGTGAACGATTTGCTAGGTCTTTCCTAAAGTTGACTTCCTATATATGATAATCCTTGGGAAATGGCGTCCTTTTAGAGATGGCTGATAAATGATGGACGACAAGGGCTGGTTGCGCGTGACGACATAATGGCACCCGTACCGACCAGGGAAGGATTTAAACGAGGTAAAAATTGTGCGGGAAAGCATCACTGCGGCGAGGAGGTACCTCCTGTGGTGGTCATGGACCGGACTGCACGACTTGCAGGACAATGGAAGTCAACGCTTGGCAGCTGTTCCATGGGTCCTGTTCAAGGCATGTACAACACGGAGTCCGTTCAAATGCCATTGTGGTTGGCGGACCGTATGAAAAAAGCTACTTGAGTGCGCTGGAAATCCAGAGAATTAAGGAGGATGGAAAGAATTCCGTGCTTCTTGTCCTTGAGGATACTCTACATGGTAAAAGGGAGCTAGTTGTGCCTTACATAAAGTGGGTACATGATTACGGGGCACGGGTTGAACGACAAAGGCTGCATTTCTTTTTCTTTACGAGGCTTATTATATTTTTTATACCCTCTTTTACGTACCGGATTTGACAGCTGCATTGCGGATGAGGTGGATATTCGGTATTAAAAGGAATATATTGTGTCATTCAAGACATCGGGCAAGATGAGCTGCCATCAGAAAAGGTAGGATACGAGAGGAAGGAGCCTGATAAAACAAGTACTATCTGAGCCTGAAATGTTCAACCAAGGTGGAAGATCCCCTTCAAGTTGCTTATGTGAGCATTGCGGCATCGTGGCTTTCGAAAAGTATATTTCCACACTGCATCTCCAAACTTGCATTAAATCCTCGAACTTTCCTTGTCATCGCTATCCTTCGACGATGATTCGGTACTTACCAAAAAAATATAAAGCCCAACTTCTAACAACTTCCATTTGTCCAAGATCTCATCCTCGATCCTTCGTTGTCCCAACCGACCAAATCTTACCCGGCAGAGCCGTGGAACTTACCTCCCATTCCCAAAGCAACTTCATGCCCCGCAATTCACAAAGCCCCTCGTATCTTCAACACTTCGATATTGAATGTCCATCACCACCAATCTGCACCTCGTTCCCCTTATGGCACGCCGTACATTCTATTCTCAATTCTCTCGATCGACTGACGTAGGCCGCATCACCAACTGCACGTAATTACAGACTCATCCCATTGGCTGGGCGAGAAATCGACGGACTGGCCTCGGATATCGCACCATGAGATCGAGCTGCACCGCTAACAACTCGACATCAAATGCGTCTCCACAAGTAAATTGACCTACCTCACTATACTGGCCTCAATGCCCCTTTACTGTGCAGCATCAGAGGACACGTACTGGGTTCATCCGATGAGAGACCACGAGGACTGGAGAGAAGAAGATAAGATGCAGTCAAGACTTTCATTATCTCACCGACTACGATCGGGGTCCGAATCATCAACTAGCAGCACCAAATGACGGCTCCTCGCATTGACAGCTCATCAGGACAACCCGACCTGGGATTTTGTCCTCTTGTCTCCCCTCTCCCTTTCCTCCAAATCATCGCAATCTCAAAAGCAGATCTTACCATAGCTTTTCCTTGAACAGCCAACCCAAACCTTCGAGTATCAAAATCCAATATATTCAGGCCTCCTTGCATCCCACCCGTCCTTCCCAATCCCAATCCCGTCCCAACCCAAGGAAAATGAAGAGCCCAAAATCCCAAAAATTGGTAATTGCAAGCAGAAGGAATTCCAAAACGATCAATCACATAACATCATATGACTGCCCCTGCCTTACAGTACAACCTTACGTTACACAAGATCATTAATTTTCAATTACTGACCAGCATGGGGGCCATGAAGATCTACGTACCCGTCGTCTGTGTGTAAAGAATACGGAGGTACTTTCGTACCAAGTGGTGAGATAGCGCAGCTTCCTTTCTAATTTTAGCCTTAATTTGGGGGTAGAGTGGTATATAAATGTAATTGACTCACGCGACAGGTTGGTCGGTGCTTGGAGGGGAGGCGTAAAACGGGGCATGGTAAGGAGAAGACCAAGGAAGTTTGCGAATGGGTGCATGGTTGTGGGGCGTTTGATTCGAGGGGGAAGGGGTGAGAGGTCCTAAATGCGATAATCGTACTAGCTGGAATACAAGATCCCAATCGCTCATACCCGGTGGATGATTGAAGACTTGCAGAGAGTGCTCTAGGATATGAATCATTCAACTTCTCTGAAAGATTGAGAAACCAGGATGCTTTCGTTATAGTCACAGTGTTGCTCTAGAGCTCCAGATCGCTCTGCGTGTGAACGATTGGGGTCTTATAATCCAATCAATACGGTATGTTATAAGGTATTAGATTAGATGCGGCATAGGAAACGGGTATGTGGCCGGAGGTCCCTCCTGTTTGCTTCATCAGTGAATACGATAAAATCGATTCTGGTAATGCGGTAACTAATCGGTGATTCTCCATGATAACACGAGTTGGGTGAATCCGAGGCGCAGGGTAAGGCGTACAAACTCTCATTTCTTTTCATTCTGTGCAGTCGCTGCTCTTTCAAATCTCATAATCACGCAATCATCTTCAGGACACTCGGTATGATAGATCATGACTTTCCATTCCACATATCTCCTCTTCGTGTACTCATCTAAGTCAATCCATCTTTCTTCTCTCTCGCATCATCAGAGAACCAGAAGAAAGAAAATCCGTAAATTTCTGGTCCGAAAGCAAACCCGCAAACTATGATAATATGTTTTCATCTCGGACGGCAATAAGGAAAAGCCGAAAGAACAAAGGCAAATGCCACCCGTATGAAAAATAAAGCCAATACCATTGAGTGCTTGATTGCACCATCCCTGAACCCCCAGGAACGCCATCGCCATAGGAAGGAATCGAAAAGGTTCAGTAGGGGAGACAGGTGCAAAATTAGGAACAGTGGTATCGTCAAACAGAGAAGATGAGCCAGCAAAACGCGTACTTCTAGCATCTTCAACGAAAGTTATTTTGCAGTCACCAGGGCCGTAACCGGTAAACTGATGTGACTTTAGGGTCCTTTAAGTGCTGTGTGCTCGCATGAGAAGCTATCTCTATTTAGCAAGTATTTTAGTGGTGATAGATTTTACTCACTCTTGCAAGCGGATCTTCTTGATCTGCTGTTAATATCGCCGGACTCTCCAAGCTCCCGTGGGTTATTGGACCGGTGGTTGTGAATGCTCGTGGTTCGATCTGCGGCCGTAAGTTGCTTGATGAGCCTGCTGAAGAGCTGAGAGTTCCGTTGGCGGCTGCGATGGGCTTGGGATTTTCGTCCTTAGGCGAAGGTCGAACGTCTCGTCCTTTTTCTAACAGCGCACCACCCAGTGTCGCACACTTCAGGATAGTCTGAATCAAGTGATTCTGCTTGAGGGGCTTCGAGAGGTACTCATCCATCTGGGCCTGGATACACTTCTCGCGATCGCCGAGCATAGCATGCGCAGTGAGTGCGATAATAGGTGTTCGTTGCGTCCCGAGGCTTCGTTCGTACTCTCTGATCTTGGCAGTGGCTTCAAATCCTCCCTGGTTGATCGTTAGTATGCCTTCATGTATGAAGTTGTGAATCACTTACCATAATTGGCATTTGCACATCCATGAGGATGACATCGTATCTCTTCTCCTTGATGGCATCGAGAGCTTCCTGACCATTACCCACAACAGTGACCACGTGGTGATACTTCTCCAAGATCTTCACAGCTAAACGTTGATTGACAATGTTGTCCTCTGCTAACAGAATATCGAAGGACTTGGTGTTGTCCGCAAGGGATGGGGCTGCACGGTTCTCCAGAGCTGGAATCATGCCGTTGCCAAGATCGATTGTCAAGCAAGGCGTTGTCATGTAGGATGTAATTCCCAAATCCAGAGCAGACTTGAGACTGACGTGAACGACAGGAGCCAGGAGTACAATAGGAATGTACTTGAATTCATCGATCGATCTCAACCCTCTGGCGGTTTCAATCGAGTCAATGATAATGACATCGTAAGTCGATGCCACCTTCGACCCCCCCAGGCTGGTAAGATTGACATGATGCTCAGAATCAACCACAACAGGCACAAGGCCGATTTGCGAAAGCATAGAAACGATCTCCTTGCCGTGACCGGTCTGTCCCTTGTCGATGAAGAGAACGTTGTGTCCCTGATATGGCTTGAGCTGCTTCTCAATGAAGCTGATGTTAGAAGTGGCAAGTCGAACGGTGCAAGTAAAGTAGAACGAACTACCCTTGCCATATTGACTCTTCACCCAAACATCTCCCCTCATCAAGTTCACAAGTCTCTTGGAAATGGACAGTCCGAGACCTGTTCCGCCGAATTTTCGTGTCATAGAGCCATCAGCTTGTTGAAAGGTATCGAAGATAAGATCCAGCTTGTCTGCCTGGATACCAATTCCAGTGTCTGACACGGAGAATTCGATAGCATATTCGTTTGGTGCGCAGTGATCTTGTTCGGCCTTTCGGATCGTCAGAGAAACCTCTCCATGCTCAGTAAACTTGATAGCATTGCCGACCAAGTTCAAGATAACCTGGCGAAGACGGAAAGAGTCTCCAACAACATGATCAGGCACCGAGCTGTCAACACGGTATGTCAAGTCCAAGAACTTCTCGTTCGCCTTCACTGCGAGTGTTTTGAGGGCATTGAAGACCGTTCCACGAAGTGTGTAAGGAATCTCTTCCATAATCATTCGGTTGGCTTCAATCTTCGAAAGATCCAAAATATCATCGATGATTGTAAGTAAACTGTTGGCGAGGTTGTGGACAATGTTCAACATCTCTCGTTGGTATCGAGTCAGATCGGTATCTAAAGTCAACTGGGTCATGCCGATAATTCCGTTCCTTTCAAGAAATAATTAGCAATGAGGCCAAGAAAGGTTGGTTAGTGATAAGTCCCAAAAAAAAAAAAAAAAAATTCCCCCGGTGCCTAGGAGGAGCTCCCAGGGGAGCTCAGAAGACCTTCTTGAGATGCTTCTTCGACTTGAGGTGTATCTCAAGATTCTGCTGGTATACAGCAGAATAATTGCAAGGAGCACAGTAGTACGTCTCCTTGGCAATCTTATCAGCCCGATCCTTTCGCCGATTTCCCAATTTGGAGGACCGACCATCAATCTGTTTGAGATGGCGCTCTGAGGTGAGGTGTACGTCGAGATTCGGCTAGTATGCAGCAGAATAATTGCAAGGAGCACAGTAGAACTTCTATTTTGCGATGTTGGCATCGAAATGCTTTTTGTTTTTGGCGAGAGTTTTGGTCGAATCCTGCTCGTATCTTGCCGTGGAGGGTTTTCGGTTGACAGCTCTCCGCTCATCTGGATTTTTGACTTTCATTTGCTCGTACCAGTCTGCGTGATATGTTGCTAGATTGCGCTTTCTTGAATTCTCCAAGTCCTTGAGCTCTTCGGGAGATAGAGAGAAATCGCCTGCAACCGTCTCAAGCAATGGATTGTGGGAACAGAGTCCAGTGTATGGGAGGTCGTCGACAGTCCATTGACATAGTGAACGTATTCCAAAGCCGCCCTCAGTCTTGGACTTCACCGTCCAGAAGACAAAGCTTAACGCGGCTTCTAGGAGGATGAACATAGCCCGTAGGAGTGGTACGTCTTTAGCTGAGGGGATAGGTGCCCGTAGCAACAGATCTTTATGCGTGATAACATAGTCTTCGTTGATGGCTGCTGCAACGTACTTTGGCAAGACTTGAAGCCGCGTATATTGTGACATGCGACATGAGACACCACATCTAGCAGCAGTCCCAGACCCAATATACGCTCTAGGGAAGCAGGACGGCTTCTCGAGAACGATGAGGTATCGTTTATGATAGTCAAAAGGAGTGACTTGAACCAAGAGAGAGCAGGCGCCGTAAGTGATCGGAGAATTGGAGAATGTCGAGGAGTCCTGGAGAGCAGACCATGGAACAGGAAGAAATGAGTCATGCGATGGACTGGAAGATGAGGAGCATTCCGTCGTCCCTTCCCTCAAGGACAAGTCCGCCGAGAACCCGAGTATCCGTCACCAGGTAGGGGAAGAGCAGGGGAGAAAAGAAAAGGAAGGAGGGAGAAAGGAAAGAAAAGAGGAGAAAAGGAAAGGGGGATTTACATTGGAGTTCGGATTTCGTGAGACATGTTTGCTAAGAATTCGGATTTCGTTCTGTTGGCGAATTCGGCGGCTTCCCTAGCTGCAGTATTTCGCTGAATACTGTCTCTCAAGTTGAAGACCATTTGATTGATCTTTCGCTTCAATTCGTCCATTTCTCCAGAGGCTTCAACAGTAATCAGCTTAGTGAAGTCTCCATCTGTTGCTGCGTTGGTGATATCGCCGAAAGCTCGGACTTGGGCAGTCAAGTTCATAGCCATTGTGTTGACGTCTGTGGTGATCTCCTTCCATCGGCCGCCAATGCCAGCAACGTCGGCCTGACCACCCATCTTGCCATCAACACCTACATCCTTTGCTACTCTTTGCACCTCATTCGAGAAGATACTCAATCTGTCAACCATGTTGTTGATCGTCTCCTTCAATACGAGAATTTCTCCAGCGGCTTCGACCTCAATCTTCTGGCTCATATCTCCGTTGGCGATAGCCTGGGTGACAGTTGAGATACCTCGGACCTGAGATGTTAAGTTGCTCGCCATGGTGTTCACGTTCTCCGTCAAATCCTTCCATTTTCCTTCCACATTATCGACTTGGGCTTGACCACCCAAAGTTCCATCAGTTCCGACCTCCCTCGCGACTTTGCTGACTTCGAAAGCGAAAGTACCGAGTCTATCAACCATGGTGTTGATGGTATCCTTCAAAGATGCGATTTCGCCTTGCACCTCGACTCCAATCTTCTTTGTAAGATCACCTCGGGCCACTGCAGTCGTAACCTTGGCAATCTCTCGCACTTGAGTGGTCAGATTCATGGCCATTCCGTTCACGTTCTCCGTCAAGTCTCTCCATGTGCCCTCAACATCATGCACCGTAGCCTGGCCACCAAGTCTACCCTCAGTTCCGACCTCTCGAGCAATCTTCGTGACTTCTCGTGCGAATTGCTGAAGTTGGTCCACCATGGAGTTGATGGTTTCCTTGAGCTCCTTGATCTCGCCCTTACACTCTGCTTGCACCTTCTGCGTGAGGTCTCCCTTGGCCACAGCAGTTGTAACCATAGCAATATCTCGCACTTGTGTCGTAAGGTTGTTGGCCATGGCATTGACGTTGACGGTCAACGTATTCCACATCCCTTTAACTCCCTCGATTTCGGCCTGACCACCAAGAATACCTTCAGTTCCGACATCTCTAGCCACACGGGTAACTTCAGCTGCAAAAGTCCTCAATTGATCCACCATGGTATTGATAGTCTGTTGAAGCTGTAAAATTTCACCCTGGGCCGGTCTCTCGATCTTCTGGGTCAAATCCCCGTGGGCAACAGCTGTTGTGACTGAAGCAATTTCTCGGACTTGATCAGTCAAATTTTGGGCCATTACGTTTACTATAATATTGTTAGCCATTTATTCGTATCAAAGAAGATCCCGAGGGTTTCAGCAGAGCCAGTTTCTGCATTGAACCCAAGAATTGAGAGCAGCATACCGTTATTTGTCAATTCTTTCCATGTTCCATCAACTCCTACAATCTGTGCTTGACCACCGAGAATGCCTTCGGTTCCGACTTCTCTGGCCACACGAGACACTTCGCTGGAGAATATTTGAAGTTGGTCCATCATAGTATTAATCACCTACAAAAGTTAGCTCAAAATTCAACACTTTTCGACTATAGTCAGTATTTACCCTCTTGAAAGTTGTAATTTCCGGGTCCATTTCAACCGAGTGAATCTGAACCTTCTTGCTCAAATCACCCCTCGCAACAGCAGTAACAATCTCTCCAATCTCCCTCAGAGCCTTCTGGAAAGCTTCATTGGCTTGCTGGTGTTTCTTCAACTCTCGCTCAAGGGCTGCCACCCGCTCAACTTCCAAAACATTCAGAGCTTGCTCCTGAAGTTGCTTCTGCTGCAAGAGCTGGGCGTTGACACCTGCAAGTTCCGACTTCTGACTATCAAGTTCCTTCGATTGATGATCGACATGTTCTCGGAGGGCCTCGAGCTCTTCATCAGTAAGCTTTGTGAACTTTTGCGGCCGTTCGCCGTAAGGGGCATCTCGTGTTGCGAGCAAGGAGTTTACGAGCTGTTGTCTCGAAGCAGCATTTTTTGGGGATCGGTTTGCACTGCCGCCAGTAAGGACATCTGCGAAGGCTGATGGGGCACCTATCTCATTCGGAGTATCTGGAAGTGCCTGGTGGTTGACAGTGATCGCTTTTGCCTCCAAATTCTGCACTCTTGCAACGAGAGCCGCGATCTCACGCTCAAGATTGAGCTTGGCTGGAGTGTCGGCACCTGGAAGCTTCACGGCTTGACAACTCTGGATATTGTGTTGAGATACGCGGACGTTCGTCGCAAGGCATTGTAGGATCGCGGACGTGGCCGCGTACGTGGAATCGTCGCCCATGTTCTGGGGATGCAGCCAGGGCTGGCTTAATATAGGATTAAAATTTACCGTCTACCATGAAGGCATAAAGGTTCGCACTCGACTCGAAGAAATTCGAAGAATGGGGATTCGAGGTCTTCGTAAGGTCGAGGATTACTGTAGAGGTGACTGTTAGGCTTGTCCAAAGAAATCGCTATGCGCAAAATATGTGGCTCGCAGATGCGGGGACATATGAATCAATCTTACTCACATCTAATTCCTCAAAATAAGGTCTTTTCGGGATGTAAACTTCTGAGGTCGAAGCTTATTCTCGAATGAACAATCAAAACAGTCGTGGATCTTTCTTCCCTTGTCCAATGCGACTCTCCACTTCGCTTCTGCCGCCTTTCCGATTCGCAGTAGATGGAGGGGCAGGACCAGGCGATGAATAACGAACAAAGGAGTGTACGCCAACAGTGGCTCTCAGTATAATCTCTTTACTCGTCGAAGCTTCCTTTGTGAGGATTTTTGAGGTTGTTGATATAAACGAGGTTGAGGTTCAAGGAGTCGAGGGATCTCTGCACGGTCTGTCGGATTACGGAAGAGAGTTAGGACAGCTAAAAGATGGGACACAAAAACCGTCGAAATTGGTGCATGGCGCATTATTGGTTAAAAGCGTAAGCCAAACATGGTTTCAGGGCTTTCCTGGTTCGGATGGCGTTGCTTGAACCCTGGATTGGAGCTCGTGCAATCCTCACTACATGAGGGCATCAAGTGACTCTGCTGCAATTGAACGGTGTGTACAGGGTAGTCTTGTATTTGAGCTCAGGAAGATATGTCCTATCCAATGATCTCTCATGAGGCGGTTCACTTTCTGCCGGGAAATAACGCCCATGGTAAAGTTGCAGTGCGGGTCTGCAAGGAGTCACGAGGTTGAGGGCCAAATTATCGAGTGACGAGGAGGCTTTTGACAGCACCGCCCCACCCACATATTTCCTATATTATGCCAGATATAGAAAGCATAGACACAGGAGCCTTGATCTGGAGATATTCCGTAAGTTTATAGAGTCCCGTACAAAAAGAGGAGAAGAAAGGTACTCCGCGAGCTTCGTTGGCATTCAAGAACCAGCGAGGGATGTCCTCGATAATCTCGTATACACCACGCCACCGTTTTCATGGCTCTTCAATCACTGAAATCCATCCCCATAAAATTGACAGAAAACTTAAAAAGAAAATATTTGGGTCAAAACTCAAACATCCTAGGACATTTACAGCACTAACCATTTTCAGGAGATCCCTAAATGCCGTCTTGCCAATGAAATATCCCCAAGTTCACCCTGATCTTCCTTTATCATCTCCCCAGACTTACCGCTCAGCTCAGAACCGTCCAAACATCACAAAAGCCACAGGGAAAAGGAGTCAATGATTGACCCAATCCACAAACTTGAAACGTTTCAGATAGGCGAATCAGTAGATCTAGTTTTCCCGATCTTCTCCAATTTCTACCCAACAAGCAAAGATCGTCGGCATGGATACAAATGCGGTACTTTCGTCTCCGGCGCCTCGAAATGTTCGGTAGAAAAGCGAAGATTTTTTGACACAGCAAAATACTAGTCACTTTCTTCGTACCCCTAAACGCCTTTCAATTTTCCATCATATATATCTTACGGGATAGGAGAAGATTTCATTCCTTCAGACAATAACATCAGTGATCCTCATCCTGTGATATGTCTCTTTGCTATCTTCATTCATATATCTTACCGTTTTCACTCGGAATCACTCCTAACCTATCAGACCTACCTCAGGGTCCTCCAAGTGTCGCCTATCCGTAGCCTTCAAGCCACCACTTAGCAAGGTAGGACCTTCTCAACCACAAAAGTAGGAGATCTTACTTCCTTTGGGCTATGCACTGGCGCCGTTGCAAAATTAATGTGGAGCAGAGTCCGGCTGCGCTTTTCTCAAACCGCCTCGAGAGAGATTTTAGTTAAGATGAGGATGGGAAGGATGGACTTCGGATGTTTCAATTGCGGCTACTAAATGCTTTAAGCAGCAACGATTAGTCTCTCGGCCACTCCATGTCTTCAGTGTTGTTGCGGTCTGTCAGTTAAGGTGGTTTTGAGTCTGTGAAGACAGTAAGTTAAGGCGATAGAGTTCAAACCCGTAGCGAACGGGAAAAGGGGTTTGTGGGGAAAATCGTCGAGGTGGATATCCAGACTTTCACTGTATCTAGTCATTCACGGGGAGTGAACGATTTGGAGAATGTCTAGATTGGATACCCTTTGGGGCAGCAACCAATCCCTCGAAGTGAACAATTGATATTACCATATATTCAATCGCTGAAAAAGAGTGAAAGATCAGTATCCTGGATAGCAGGAGGTGCGACACACTATTTCACGTCACAATACCAACGGCGGTGAAACTTCCTCTGAATTATTGCAGGAAACTCAATAAGCACTATGGTATCTCATTTAACGCCAAATCCGCTCATCAGACCTCATTACACAGTATCCCTCAAGTCCAAACTCCTTGCGATGCCACGCGTAAACATCCAGTCAGTCCTACCCTAACAGAACAGAAGTTCATCGTCGAGGCAAATTATTTGCACCAAATCTCGGCCCACCAGCAGCAAGACTCTGCCTAACAATCATCTCTGCCGCAGCTGCAGCAGCCAATCTCTCCCGCTGCCTGCTCCTATCCCTAAGATACGGTGCTGCTTCCGGCCGCATTCTCAAAATCCTCAATATCATGTCATCGCTTGGATCAGCCTGTGCTTCCTTCCTCTTCTCTTCCTTAGCCTTTTTCATTGTTCCTAGATTCCGACTCATCATGATAGTTTTCGTTCTTCGCATGGAAGTTGATCCCATGAGGCCACCGAAGGATGCTCCGAGACTGGCAGGTGCTGACAGTCGATTGCGTTGTGCCTGTGCACGCTGTGCCGTTGCGCTTGCCATGCGTTCCGAGGTTCGGATGAGGTTGTCAGTAGTGTCGAAATAGAAGAAGTTGAGGGATTGCAGTTCGTGATATTTCGGAGACTTCAACACTTCGGCTGGTACACCCATTGGCTCGCCATTCTCATCACGAGCGTAGAAGAATTCGAACAGCAGTTCTAGCCACTTGAAGACGATATCCATTTCTTGCTGTGTGAGGGGCTTCTGTGTTGACGGCTTGTCCGAAAGCGGCGGGACCAATAAGGCTTCGATAGCTAGCAAGACTTCCTTCCATAATCTAGTCATGACCATGACCATAGATGCGTCTGTCAAGGTCTGCTTCATAATGGCGAAGTTTTCGTCAAAGTAGGTGAAGAGTGGTTTGAGAGCATTTTCAATATCCAAGGGTGTCAATGTGGGTAAGACTGATTGGCGGTTTCTCCATAAACCTGCTACTGCCGAAACGGTGAGGCCTCCTCTTGACATGACTCCTTTCAGAGCATCCAGTGAAAGTGAGGCGTTGATGTATTGTGAAAGCTAAGACGTCAGCACTATCAACTGCATTTCACACCGATGACATACCTTATCAGTAATTTTTCGAGTCATGTCTCGTTCCGTCCTCTTCAACAATCTGAATGCCTTGCCGAAATAGAATTGAATATCATCCCGCTCTCCTTCCATACTGACCCTCAGCAAGAGTCTGCCTTGCGTATCCAAGTTCAACCAGTATTCACGAGGCATGTAATCACTGAAATGGGCAGGATCCAACTTCAATGAAGTCCTTCCAACGTAATCGTGATCACCGAATGTATCCCAATCCCAAACGGTTGCGATAATGTTGAGCGCACCTTGAACGGTGATGTCAACTGACTCATCCCAACGAGGGTTGAGATTTCTCATCACTACTCTAGTCTTCGCAAGGCGTTTTTGATACTCGTCGCCAAGGACAACGTAGGGATCGCTGGTGCCACTCGGATCACAAGCTTTAAGCTCCTCCGCTTCGACAATTTTGATCGTGAAAACGTATTTTGAAGGTCTTCGCTGTTTGTCCTTGGGCGGTGCGACCTTTGCGAGGACCTCGGCACAAGCATCTACATTCATAGTCTTCTCCAGAACATCAAGTTGTTGAATAGCATACTCAATGTTGTTCAGCTTGACAAAAGACTACAAAATAATTAGTCCAGCGTAGCAAGTTGCCGATGGATGAGTAACATACCTCGGGATAGAATTGGAAGGGCTCAATCTTCTCTTTGTTATTCCATGCATCTTTTGCGAGCTGCATCCACTTCTCTTGTTTGGTCTGTGAAGCAGCTGCCTCCTGCGCCGGTGATAGCCTATCCATCTCTTTCGAAAACCTCTGCTCGATGACTTCGCAATATCTCGCGAGACCATTGCCAAAGGATTTTGACAGTGCTGTCATAAATTTGGCGTACTGAACATCATCATCCCATTCAAGTTGGAAAATTTGGTCGGCGGTTTGGTTCAACAAGCGGAATATATCGATGACAGACACGCTGTGTCGCTCATCGTCAGTGGCCGGTTGCTCGGGATGCTCAGATCGCACTTGAAATTGATCCTGTTTGATAGCCTGGTCAACGAGCCCGACCATCTTGTCATCAGTAACCCGAATCCAGCGCCAAACAAAATCGGCAAGAAGATCCTCTATATGGAAGGCAAATGGGCGGTTGGGCAGAGCAGCATGATGTATCCGACGGATCTCCACAAGCTCCCTGTAGAGGTCGAAACCATCTTGCAAATCGACTTCAGTATTGTTGGTCTTGGCCACATTGAGAATTCGCTGGATCAGATCATGGGCGTCGTTTTCGAAGCTTGGGAACATGTTCTCAACGAGAATTGTCAATGGGTTGACGCCCATGATCTCTGGGTTCTTCCGGTATCTCTTTTGAATTCTCTCGCACAGCTTCACAACGGATTTACCAAGTTGAACAACATGATAGAATTGCCACTCCTCCTGATTCTGCGGAACTTCGGCCTCGAGGTAGCTTCTGTATACCACGGCCGCCTTAGAACGCAGTCCTTCGGCTAGTTGTTCTACATAAACTTCATGTTGACTCTCGCTCTTCGAGAATGAGGGATCGCTATAGATGTGGTTTTCCAGTATCATTAAGACAGGTCCTGGAGAAGGGGGCTTGGCTTCAAAGCAATGCTGAAGTAGATCGTAAAGATCACGCAAGAGACCGTCGTGTAAACTTGAGAGGACTTGACGGTACAATGCAAAATCTTGAACGGTCCAATGAGTCTGGTCAACAGATGACAGACTTGCGGAGTGTGAATGGGTGTTGGCCCGCTTGGTCTCTGGTGGGGGGTTTTTGATGAATTCAAACGCTGCGTCAAGCTCCTCAAGGCCGATTTCCTGATCCAAGAATTTCTGTGAAGCCACGTCCAAGAACAGCACCAACCTAGAAAATTGGGGGATTCGCCATCGCACACATAGCTCAGTCAAGAGCTCTATGGACTGTTTTGAAAGAGGGGCAGTTGCGGTAGAGCCCTCTGCTGGCTGTGAAGCATGAAGCATATCGAAAGTCATGGCATGCTGAAGGATAGCTCTGTAGAAGGCTCGGGGATCTGGCGGGATGAAAGTATATGTGGCCTCCTCTAAAAATAAGCGGCCGGGCTGGTCTTCTTCCAGAGACAAAGCGCTCATATCCACAGGCTGATCAAAGCCATAAGAAGGGCTATGGTCCAATGGACTTGAGATTGTTCTGGCCAAATCGGAGTATGATTCATCTGTAGTGGGCGACGGCGAACGGACTGGTGGAAGAGGCTTATTTGACCCGGAGGAAGCTTTCACAAGCTCTGGCCTCGCTTGTAAGATCTCCGCAATCATTTGAGATAGGTCCCGTCCTTCGGCCTTCTTCCAAGCTTGATATCCTTCTTCAAGATCGAAATCGTCACTTCGGAGGGTCCGTTTAGTATTCGCATTAAGGCAATGCTGATAGGATTTTAGATCAGCCAGTGCAGCCTCCTCTGTCCAAACACTCTTGTTGGCATCGATATCAGATTGAATCTGCGAATTCCTGAGGCCGAATATTCTTGCGACGTTCAGAACCATGGGCATGTCCTTGACATCGTAGCTAAGTGGTGTCACGACTTCTTTTGTCGTTCCTCCTGCTCCATCCACAGAATCAATAAACAAGTCTTGATCGTTCGTCAACAACTTATTCTCCAGGGTAGCCAATCGACTCATCAGCTCCGGCTTATCCTTATCATTGCCATGATCCTTCAAAGTAGCACTAATCAGCCTGACAAAAAGTGCAACATGACGATCGACAAGGAGCTTCCAGGAATCGTCGTCGGGGTTCTTGCCCTTCTGTAACGATTTTGTTGTATTCGAGTAGAATATCAGAACCAGATCCTCCACACGTCTCTCCTTGTCCATGCGCTTTCGGAAACCTTGCTCAGTAAATGCCGTGTATGCTTCTGCGAATGTTCGTTTGACCGCCGCATCATTGTATCCTGGAAGTCTTTCCGTCCCCATTAAGACTCCTTGCATCCGTTTCTCCAGGGGAGACATAAAGCCATGTGGAAATTTCGCACTCTTAGAATCCTTTATGAGCGAGAACTCTTGAACCAAATCCCCAATCATAGCAGTTTTCCTCGCAGGCTTCGGAGCCGGTGTATATACCTTCCTCTTGGCTCTGGGTTGGAGGAGATGGTGTAGATATGCGACCCTGAGGGCGAACGTATATGCATCATTGTAGCTAATAACTTTCGCTCGCACTCGAGAGGGGTTGCGCGATAGACGATCTTTGCCCTGGAGGCTGTTGATGCGCTTGTTGGCAGCCGGACGAGATGATCGAGAGGAAGCGGAAGACATGGTGTATTGATCGTTCAATGTATTTGAAGGTTTGGAGGATCGATGTCGAGATACCAGTACTTCGTGAGTAGTTGACGATATGAGCCGAGGGGGCGGAAAGTGAAGCACAGAAGCTCGTGCGTTGTTCCAAGGTTTTGAGTGATTCACCCTCTTGCAGCCGGTGTGGCGCACGAAGTATCCAGGTCAAATCGGTCTGCGAGATGACTAGAAAGAGGACAGCGTCATGGTCGTTTCAGTTTGAATGTCTGTCGATGAGAATGTCAAAAGTGAAAATGGAGCGCCGTACGAGGCGTAGCCTCACAGAAGCCCACCCTGCGATGATGCCAATCAAAGGTTGGAGCAGCTTGCAAGGGGTATTTAGCGTTCAATCTAACTCCACCAGCATTTGTGGTTCTTTGACACGAATTCTATTTTTGTAGAGGGTTCCTGGCAATTCAAGAAAGTCTCGAAAGAATAGCTGGACAACAATACTACTGAAATTTCCGAAGCTATTTTCATTCAGAGAAATTCAATATTAATAAGGATACCCGGGAGGGCCGGTTGAATCACGAAATGCTGGTACTAATGACAGAACACGAGAGCCAACCAGCACAACGATAACTGTTAAAATTTGGGCATCACGTAGTAGTTGAATAATGAATTTCCGTCCTTGAGCTTTAGACCTTTTGAATGCCATGTTGTTTGGGCATCAAAACGCTCAAAGTGCCTGAATGGATACATAGTCCAGGACTTCAAGACAATCCCCTGGTCAGCCAACTATCGTAAAGGTTAAGCGCTGAGCAATACTACTTCACAAACCATAGTGCCTCTTTACAAATTAGAGTGGCTCAATGTATTTGAAGGCTTCTACTAACAGCGGTAGGCCGAAAGGTACAAGTGATGAAGATATCCATTTAAAGAAGCCCAAAGTCACATGACTCTCACCCTTGCAGCTTGCGCACGGTTTCTTTAGTTCGGTTGACCATTCAACGTAGGTAGAGCATCGCCTTTATTGTTCTGCTGCACTTTCGAGCTTTCTCCAAGTTACCAAACTGGAAACCCATCTCCATCATCTTCCCCTTATTCACTGATTTCTTCAGGTTGGTTGGCGCATGGTATCTCGTGTATCAAGCATGCGCTGTTCACTTCGGACCGCGCAAGAGGGAAAGTACAAGTACAAGCCCGAAACACAACGAAAAGCCCAACTCCACCTCGAAAGATCATGACGACCGGCCTTCCGAGTCCCGACCTTGCATTCAGCGATACAGCTTCCCAACCAGACGATCAACCCGTATCTATTCCAAAGACTTCGGCTGCTACGCAACCTTCAAATGACTTGAAGTCGTCAGACCCTGGCGCTGGCTATCAAATGGCTACTCCGGAATCTGCAACTCCTCCTGAGAAGGTTCAGAAGGCTGGGGTAGATGTCAGAACCAAGCTCTCAAACCTATTGAAGGACAAAGAGCAAGAATGGACTGCTGTCGTGAAGAAGCAGGGACCACTGCAGCTGCTTGATCTCCCCCTGGATGTACTGAAAGAGATCGTAAAGGAGGTGAGTCCTCGATTGCTTCGGACCGCTGGAACATATATCTAAACGAAGCCAAATTCAGGTAACGCACACAAATGATTTAACAGCTCTCGCACTGACGCATTCCGCCCTTCACAATCTCGCAATACCACATATCTACTCCCGCTTCGATATCGTTTGGCCCGACGCCCATGCTACGACAGATCCAAGAACCGGTGTTGATGCTTTGACATATGGGCTGGCTACGCTGTGCATGGGTGATGTCTTTACACATAACCCTCACACGCAATCGTTCGCTTGTATAAACTGCGGCACAGAGAATACAGCAGAATGCAATCACGACCTCGGACTAGTCTCCCGAAACGGCCAGCAGCAATTGGGAAACCAATACCCCCAATACACTCGGAAGTTCTCTCTTGGCAATGGCCCTCCGGATTGGGTTCAGGAGTATCTCATAACGAAAGAAAGTGGCAAAATGCTGGGTACTCTTGTTGCTCTGGCGGTGGCCAGAATGGTCAATCTGGAGACCTTTGTCTGGGATATGCCCACTGGGGTCCTGAGAGACGTATGGCTTGCTTTGTCGTCGCTGCAAAGCAGGAACATCAACCAGGAATGCCGTCTGGAGCGAGTCTGGGTGCGGTGGCATGACAACTCGGAGCAAGCGCACTTACCGGCAACCCAAACCTCAAATACAACGTCTAATAGTGCTACTGCCGGTAGTACCATGACTTCGATCGGGTGGTCTGTCCCAGCTGGCTCCCTCCCAAACTTAGATCATACTCGACCTCTTTCCTACTCCCAAAGTCGGGTTGAATACCCTACACTAAGCGTCCTCCCTCCTCTCAAGAGTTTGTCAGTATTAGATATCGACGAGCTTGATTATCTGGACGAGATGAGTGTTCTCATTGCGAAGTCAAAGGACTGCCTTCGAGAACTGCGAGTAGGCATTTCCTCAAAGGCCGTCAATCGAGACTTTGCAATAGCCTGGGATGGACCGGATTTACATCAGGTCGATCACAAAGCACAATGGCCAGGTGCAAGCACAATAGGGGATAAAAGATTGGGTGGCGTTTTGGGCGTCCTTGTCGGCCGAGTCTTCGATATTCGCAAGAAGCAGAAGGCAAAGATCGAGAAAAAAGAGTCTGCTATTCCAGTGGTCTCCACTATTGTCTCCCAGGAACCCCAGCAGGTGCAGCCTCATGTCCCTGTGGCCGAAACCATAGTGAATGGTATAGTACCGGAGGAACACATAGCCGGGACAGCTGAGAATGAATCCTTAGAAGGAGGTTGGCATGGCAAAGAAACTTCAACATCAAGCGACAGTACGACCGCCGCAGCCCCCGGAGTCACTTTCAATATTGAAGGAGGATCTGCCTCCAACAATTCTGATGGCACGACTTCTGACCAACCTTCCGACTCGATTCCTACTGTCGGGTCCTCCCAATCTGACATAGAGTCAATCGCTGCTTTGGTTCTCCCTACAAACGAGATTGCCTCTGACATTGATGGGCAGAGCTCTGCTCTCGTAGAGCCAGAATCGATCACCGAACTACCCTTAAGACGATCACAATCTCATAGTCGAAAACAATTACACTTCTCCGGAATTCAATCTTCTGAACGAGACAGACTTGAAGGAAAGCTACGACTACACACCTTGGAGCTGGAACGCACACCCTTATCTATTGCTGTTCTCCAGAAGGCTTTCGACTGGTCCGTCCTTACCAATCTGACGATTCTCGATTGTTCTCAGCATGACAAGCTCTGGTTAATGCTCCGACGACACTTCCAACCCACTCAACTAGGTGGCAATCATTCTGCAGCCAAACATGGAGCAGGTGCATCGCTGCAATACCATCTGAATCTCAAGAAGATCCACACCGATGCTGCGTCATCTGCCCTAATTTCGTTCTTGAAGGAGACTCTAGCGCCAAATACTTTGGAGACCTTGTTCTTGCAAGATCGGAAGCGCTCATCTGGTGCCAATGTCACGATCGTAAGTCAATGGTCTGTCCATCATAATCCGAGAAGTTGCTAATTCAAATTTTGATAGGATGCGATCTATCGAGGTCCTCTGAAGCGACACAGAGCAAGTCTTAAGAAATTGATGCTGGATAGCTCAGATAGGATACCAAGAGGGCCAACAAGTTCATCAGACAACACCCGTTGGAGAGCGTGGATGCCAAATCGTGACGTTCTCAATTTCATCACGAGTGGGCGCATGAGCAGTCTTCGCGAACTGAGTATTGCCATTGACTACAAGGACTGGGTATGTTTACTCCATGTCAGCCCTTCTAAAATGTTTTGACTAACAGACTTTAGCATCATTTCCTCCAGCGCCTGCCGCAAATACCTCATCTCCGCTCTTTAAACATTCCTTTTATTGCAGATCATGTCACACCAGCTTTCGATCCTCGAGAACTAGCATTGCAAGTGGTCGATGTCATTGTTCTGCGCCCTGAGGTAGAACTGTGCTATATGGGGGTATCTCATAAGTGCTTTGAGATCTTGGAAAATCGCCCTCACGATGAGGCACATGGATCTGCTGATACGCATTCCAGTGCGGCCAATGGAGGCGTTGATGCAGTCACAGACGATGAAGGGAGTGATGACGACGGAAGCGACGAGGAGGACGATGATGAGGCCGAGGACGACGACAACGGCACTGCGATTGCCCTAGACCCTGATGAGACAGAGTCGGAAATTTCGGATCATGATGATTCGGACACCGATTCATTTGACGGCTCGGAAGACGGCCGGTCAAAGGTTCGACTTAGGCTGAGAGAGATTCTTTTCTACGATGACAAGGTCGCCATATTTAAGGCCCGTCACGGAAGGCTCTGAGCTGATTTGATCATATTCTGGTTCATGATCGATCGAGGGAGACTTTACGATAACTATGCTTACATATTTGAGGAGTTCTTGAGCGTCTATTATTTGAATGCGGGACTGCAGCATTGCCAGTGGTATCCAAAAACATCTGGATCGGAGCAGCAGGAGTTCTAGCAAGGCACCTCCCACGGTGAGATATGGTTGGTTCGGAAGGAAAAACTCAGCATTTGTGTACTTTAGCTTTCGCGGGTTGGCTGACTAGCGGACTACATTCAAACCGCATTTATTCAATCACTGGCCATAAGCTTTTCTTTTTCGGCATGAATCCGATATGGTCAGGGTGGCATGTTCTCTATTTGAAACCAATACCATCCTCGGCTCGGTGAATATTCCCCGGCTATCAAGGCTCTAGAGCTAAGCTGGGCCGCGGAGGGTACATAGGATAACCTTATTACTGTGAAGTGCAACCCACCACCTGAGTGCTCTGCACAAGGGGCGAGCATTTGCAATCTGGAAACTGTGCAATGAGCGATAGCGATAAAGCTCTCGAAATGATGGCCTCTTTGGGCTAGCTGAGCTGACTAGGCACTTCTCACGGGACTTGGGTCGACTTTGTGTGTATTTTGGTCATGGCTCAGCGCCGCTAGGGCGCGTTTAAGGACATCCTGCCGGTGATCAAACAGCTCTATTTACCGCGCCGCACAACACAGCCTTGTTCTGATGGCACTTCACAAATGGCCTTTCCATCGTCAGTCCTTGTTCATCATGATCCAAAGCCCCCGGGGTACCTGCTCCTCTGCAGAAAATGAAGCAAAAAAAGAGGTATACTTCTGGAGCTTAGAAAGCTCACCTGCAGATCATGAAACGCGGCTTACATAATTCCCATTTTTTTACTGTTTTTGGATTCTAACCTTTTGACCCATTCTCCACCCGCACTGTGATGATCGTGTCTCGCGGATTCTGGAAAAGGCTGGCCAGCTATACGAAACGTTCATTTTGGATGAGGGATTGTTTGTGGACCTTCCAATTGCAGTTATTTAAAAGTCTACGCCTTATCCCAAGAGTCCAAAGTTGATTAACATGGGGAAATGTTTAATGATCCTAAGTGCCCCCAATGCTCTGGTCACTGCGTTAGATCTCATTTCGTTCAGGGAGTGCTGCTTACACAGTGGCTTTTTAGAGTGCCGGGTGAGATCTGAGCAAGCTGGATGATATCCAGGATTATGATTGGACAATGAACAACAGCTCCAACCTTGTTGGTGAGCTTGTTTGATTCCTGGGGTTTGCTGGTTGGTCCTTGTTAGGTCCCAGTGTTTGATGAAGGTCGAGGTAGCAGCAAGGCGCAAGCTTCACTTAGAGCTTCAGCTTTTCGGGAAACGCTCCAATGCAGTTCTCGATAACCTCGTGGGAGATTCCATTTCGGGATATGAGCTCTAGCCAACGAGTTTATCTGTCGTTTCGAGTTGCTTTGCTCAATGCACTCAAGTACTTCCCCAAGCACAAGACCTGCCATCCCATCATTGTCCCGTGCTTTGATCACCGGGACTTTAGGAATCCGAAGCCGCAGGGGTCATGGAATCTGGAAACTCTCGTCGATCAAGCAATTATGACTGGTTTAGGGCTTTAAAGGCAGTCAGATTTCAGCCTCGGTGATACACTTCTCGAGTCAATCTGATTCAAATCGCTCAATGACTGAGAATGAACAGTTAGCAAACACTAAACAACTTCCCTCGTACGTCCGTAGAGCAAAGGGCGATCATGTTGTCAGCACTCAAACTTTCATGAATGCTGAATGCTCCCCACACAAGCAGCCACAGCCAAAATAGAATTGCAAGATGAGCAACTTAAAATTTCTTAATCATCCTTGACTATCGTGGGCGTCGTTCCCATGGTGTCCGTGACTGTTCACTCTGTCGGGAACCGGCCTCCGAACTAAGAACCATAATTTACCAGCAGCGGTTGATCTGCAACTGTCTATCCTAGCCCAACTCTCTCGGATCATGTACATACATGAAATCTGGTTTGAAATCACTCGCGAAAGGCACAGTATCTTCGACCCCGCAGCCCAAGTACCTCTGTACCTGCTCGATCTGGCACCAACAAGCCACGGTCCCTGGCCTTTTCTCATCTCAATTAGTTGGTCGCACAGTCGCACAGCAAGCACCTCATCACGGCTATTTTTCAGGTCCCTCGGCCTCTTGTAATTTTAAATCATCGCCTTGGGGGCATTCTGGGTCAGATGTAGCTTCTTTTCAGAGGCCAGTTTAGTCAGGCTAGTCAGCTGTGGCCGTGTGCGGCGTGGGACTGCAACACTGCGGAGCCTGACTACTCTCAGAAAAGCCTTACCGTTCGCGCTAGAGACTTGACATGCCAAAATTCCCAAGAGCGGGAGTGTCGCTCTCGCGCAGTCCCCCGACCATGGGAGGGACTAGCGCGACAGGGGCTTGAATCCTTCAGAACGTTGCCAAGCCGGTGGTGATCTACCAATGGCGTGCACCACGGTACAGTGCCTCTGATGTATTTCTCTTGGTACTTTATAGCCTTGCTCCCCTGGCCCGTTGGGGCGGAGGGCTCTAACCTTTATGCTTCCTCAATCCACCCTGCTCCGTCATATCGTCCAAAATAGGTTGCTCTTTACTCCAGTGTTTTGTTTCCTCAGTACTTCCCGGTTACAAGATCTATCCGTTTATAAGATCCTCTGGATCCAGATGTTGGAAGTCTATTTCGAGTATCTTCCTACTGCCTGTAAATCTATCCGTATGTTTTGTTCCTTCGTTAATCAATCTGACACTGAGCCTCATCTCCACCACGCTCGTGATGGACTCTTTCTATATAGACCAGAGTTCTCGTACGGAAGACTCACAGCCATCCAGATCCAGATCAAACAGTCATCTGTCAGCGACCGCAACACAGTTTCAAGAGTTGAACATAGGGTCAAACGTCAGATCATTAGAGGACCAAGAAGGAAGTTCGTCAGAGGCAGCAACTACTTCAACTCCATCGTTCCTAGATCCCGCACCACATCAGTCTCATCAAACTTCGTCAAATTTCATCAACGCCCCAGTTCCTCAGCAATATACACCATTCCCACTTCTTTCAGAGAGTGACTTTGATACCGACTGGCCATACGGCACTTCAACGGAAGAACAAATTGGATCTGCTCCTGTAGTAAGGCTTGATCCAGTCTGTAATTCTCCCCAAGATCTTGGAGAGCAGTCTGTCGGTAACCGAAAGCCTTCTTCGCGTTCCAATTCCATTTCAACGGCAAACATGAGGTAGGATGAATCTCTCTCACTTTTACCTATTATCGTGACTGACATTCATGTCAGTGCCGTTGGAGTTCAACAATACGACAACCGGTTCGAGCCCGCCGGTATCCGTCAATCTTACACTTGGCCTCGTAAGTATATCATCTGTCCTGTCTAAGATATGTGATACTGACTTATTCAGATTTCGATATGAGTGTCATGGGTGATCAGTTTCTTCAACAGCAATTGAGCCCCGGTATGACTCCAGGACAGTTGACACCCTACGATGATCCAAAGCTCATGCCAATGTACGCACGATCTCTTTCAAACAGTCCACCGCGAGGCAGCCTCACACCGGAACAGAGAGAACTGAAACGGCAACGGGACCATGCACGACGGGACTCGAAGACAAGGATACGGAGAGATCGGTCATTGAGCAACCCATATTCTGTATCCCAACGAACTTCACCTAATATTTTGGCAAGAAGTGTGACGGAATTCCCATCTACTCTGACACCATCTCCTCTTCTCTCACAAGATTCCCCAAGCCTTTCGAACTCAACTTATCTCGCAGCACCATACTCTTCACCACTCATGCCTGATCAGGGACCTTCTGATATGTATGGACCAATGTTTCCAATGTAAGTCTTAATTCAATCTCTCCGAAGACATCGTTGCTAATACAGCTTTCATAGGGGATCAAACGACTTCAACAATGGCCTTGCAACATACCCTTTACCACCTTATTCAAATGGCGGAGCAGAATCTAGCATGCAAACATTTGCGTATGTACATTGGCACTGTCTCTCCAAATAAAATCACTAACAGAACGTAGCGCTCGACCACATTCTCATTCGCTATCTTCAGTCTCAGACCAGAACACTATCTACCAGCCTCAGCAAAGTCCGAAAATAGTAGGCTCACAAGAATCCGCAGACCACGTCCGAGTCGTACACAGCCGTCCCAAGCCACAATGCTGGGAACACGGCTGTAACGGCCGTCAGTTCTCTACTTTTAGCAATCTTTTACGCCATCAGCGAGAGAAATCAGGACAGGCAGCAAAATCAACCTGTCCTAACTGCGGAGCCGAATTTACACGTACAACTGCACGAAACGGCCACATGGCGCACGAAAAGTGTAAGCAACGGAGGAACTCGTAGCCAATCAGAGTTTGCTGAGTCCGTGGAGTTTACTGGAATACTGGCGTTTTACTGGAGCTCTTTTTCGGGGGCGTTGGGAGGGTCAAAATTAGAAACATTCGTTTGGATGATATTTTCATCTAGAGTTGTACAGAAACACACTCTTGGTTTGAGGAGCAAACTCTATACCCTTCTTTTTAGCGTCAGCCAAATTTCAAATTCAAAAACAGATCAAAATTATCCGCATCCAGCATGGCAAATGGAGCTGAATGCATGGGGAGCAGTCAATTGGAACAGTACAAAGGCAGCCATGTTAAGAGGTACCTCGGACAAGTCAGACCCAGCCTGGAAATAACACGCCTCGTTAGATGACAGCAGATTATTCGACCTTCCGAATTAAGACGAGCCTATTAGATCTGACGATGTGACGATGTGACAAGTTGTTGTCAAATGCGCAGTTGCTGATGGGCGTCTGAATCAGTTGTTGATGTTGTTGGCGGTCAGTTTCGGTGCGAGCAGCTAAACGAGACACAGCCCCTATTTAAAATAGAAACATCGTGCCGAGCTTAAGTACGATCGCGGTTGAGGCTTACAACTTTCCACGAATCTAATGCAAGTGATTGAGGGCAGCCACACAACTTCAATCTAAATACCCGGAATTGAAGCTATCATCTTCGTTTCTGAAACTTGATGTTTGGGTTGAGAAGTTTGATCGGGGTAATGAGGTGAGGAGGCCGAGATACGCGGGTAAGACAGGCACACAAAAAAGACGACCTTAAAATACACGCCGCGCTCATGCATGAGTGTCCCAGCGCCACGAAAACTTTGAAACGTTCGGGGCTGATTGTTATTTGCGCCACGGCCAACAGCATCCCAGTACGTAGCTGCGAGCAGGTTTGTACTGTATGGCTTCATTTCCGCTGGTATTTTTGGACTGTCATGGCCCAAGGCTGCGGATTATGCGGGGGATTGGCGGCCGTCTTACTGTCTGCTGCAGCCTTGCAGGTCAATGGAAGGCTGTGGTGGACAGAAGCCTGGTTGGGGCCGAGCGCATCTTAAATGCCCCGGGTCATCTTATATTCAGAGTCTGGGAGATTTCGAGGGGCCTTTTTCTTGGTCCGTTGGCGGCGCTTCAGCGAACCAGGAATAACTGTACCGTACTTGATGCCCGTGTTCTGTTCAAACAGTTCAAAAGTAACCTTCCACTTTTCCAGAATGTTGTGCGGAATCCTGAATGTCTCAATAGAACACCGACGTCATACGTATTGTCGAGTCGCAAAGCGAAGCCACTCGGAAAGTGATCATTCAGATGCAATGAACAGTTCAAGTATCTGGAACCAGGGCTTTAATTATAACGATATCATCCTGAGATCTCATCGTTCACAATGCGTCAATGACTAATGAGATAGGACTCTTATTGAAAGCCGTCTCCTACAAGTCGTCATCGTCAATCACTCACAGTCTCTGAGTGATTTGTTTTCTTACATTCCAGTATCTCAGAAACCATCAGAGGATATCAACAGAAGGCACGATAGTACTAGTTGTACTGCATTTCTAGCAAAGTGTATGCATCCTTCAACCCGAATGAAAGATTAGAGAGTGCCTCTATGGACACAGGGTTTGATCTCTCACTCAGTTTCACTGAATTTCAGCTCGCGGATACTGATTTGAAGGTATTCAAAGCATTCATCCATATTCGCTGAAATGGAAAGAACAATTGGCAATTACTGCGCTAGGTCCAGAGTTCCTCCTCCAATATGGCAAGTGCAACGGGTGTGCGAGAGTTACTTTCCCGAGTTGGATGCCAGCAATGCACCTTCAGCTACATATCGACATCCTACATAATCGTTCAAATACATACGTTGATTGTATCTAATATGATCTCGAAGGACGTGGAGGAAGCCCGCAGAGCAGTTATGGTAGAGCGTCGTCCCATCGAAGGCAACAAGGACGCCTTCCTTTTTCCTCTAGGTCGACCTGACAGCAACGGGAATTCAGAACATTCACCGGGAGTCAGCGATTCACCGACATGCCCTGTATACGATCGGATTCTCAACGCTACGCCCCGCACTACACGGGACGCTGCCCCAAGCACTCAGCACTCTCCTTAGCTCAAATCCAAGAAGAAGGGGCTTGTTCGGTTTACACAATAGGAGTCCGCCAGGTCTTCGTCCTGTGATCTGGTTTCGTTGGATCTTTGTAGGCTCACGAAGCAGCAGTATGAATGGGAGTGCGGAAGGACAGCAGGGCAATACTTTTGATGATGCTGGCGAATCATTAAGTCTTCTGGTATGTAGAGCTTTAGAATCGCTCAAATGAATTGCACGATTATACTGACTCCCTAATAGGGTGAATCCGACTCATCAGTTGGCACCGAATCCCATGAGGAAGTCAATGATACAGTAGGGCTAGCCAGGCAGTCGGCGGATACCTCGAAGAATGGCGCACAGGACCGATCAAAGAAACGCATAATACGAAAACAAGGACAGATGCTCAGCGCAACTGAACGAATGGAACGCGACGCGTCGGGTGAAGGGGGAGTCTGACGAGGCGGATGACCGATCCAGGTAACAAGACAATGGCTCATTTCCAATGGACTCACTGATGGAAGCAGGTCAAATGGGTTCTGTGTATATTTTCCTGCTGCTGAGGGGCGATTATGGGGTTATGGGTACCGCAGAGTTGCTTTGAATATGAATCATTCACACCACTTCAATTACTGAAGACCTTCATTCGTGCAAGTGATATCCATGTACCTATCCATAACTGCTTACCTCGTTTGAAAGAGTTGGAGGACAACTGCCCATGTTTTTTGAGCGACTAGGAGCCCAAATTTTCTTCTAATATCAAAATTCGGAGGACAATCGCTCTTTCTATTTCACATAGCGTCGAGAAGAGATTGAGGCCAGTGGATGGTTAATAGAAATATAAGATATCAAACGTTGAGTCCGCTTCAGGGATTATAAATGTGGACCCAAGGCGTCCTCAGTCTCTGAAATGAATGGAATGATGAATACAGCATCGCAATACCGTACTCCAATCATTGCGACAGTTTCTCGTCCCAGCCTTACTTTCTTTGATAGTAGGTTCTGATTGGCTCGCTTACACAGGATCAAATTCCACTTTACGCGTGCCAAAGTCGCGTTTCTCCAGCGCGTCCTTCATCCCTCTTCAAAACCAGACAAACGCAAACTCGAAAATCTCCCCACATTCTCTCAGGATTTTCTCAAACACTTGCATCCTCCAAATCATACATTCAAGAGTAAGTACCAGCTCATTGACGGCCTCGTGCTCATCTGCACATCATCTTCGCAATTCTTACTAACCCCACCGACAGTGTTGGAAGCACGTCTTGAGCAGGCTGACCTGCTGAAGAAGGTCAGTTCCACAATCAATGCTAGCCCCTTGCGATTCTAACCTTTCTAGGTCGTCGATGCGATCAAGGATTTGGTTCAAGACTGCAACTTCGACTGTAATGACTCCGGTGTCGCGCTCCAGGCCATGGACAACTCCCACGTCGCCCTCGTCTCCATGATGCTCAAGGCAGAGAGTTTCTCCCCATACCGATGCGATCGCAACATTGCTCTCGGTGTCAACCTTACCTCCCTCACAAAAGTCCTCCGCGCCGCCCAGAATGAGGATATCTTGACAATCAAAGCAGATGATGCGCCTGATGTTCTCAACTTGGTGTTCGAGAGCAGCGAGAGTGACAGATTGAGCGAGTATGACTTGAAGCTTATGGACATTGATCAAGAGCACTTGGGTATCCCTGATACCGAGTACGCTGCTACGATCACTATGCCATCCTCCGAGTTCAAGCGCGTCTGCGTTGATCTCATGGCCTTGTCGGAATCCGGTACTTTCCCAAGCTCCCTCCGCAGGTATACATGTGCTAATTAGCGCTTACGACAGTCTCCATTGACGCTTCCAAAGACGGAGTCAAGTTCTCCTGCGCTGGTGATATTGGAAACGGTTCTGTTCATCTGCGAAGCCACAACAACGTCGAAAAGCCAGAGCTTAACGTCGAAATCGAACTCACCGAGCCCGTCAATTTGACCTTCTCCCTGAAATACCTCGTAAACTTCTGCAAAGCTGCCGGTCTCTCCAAGTCTGTCAAGCTTTGCCTCTCCAACGAGGTTCCTCTGTTGGTGGAGTACGCCCTGGCTGGAAGCAGTTATCTCAGATTCTACTTGGCTCCCAAGGCAAGTCGTATATCTTTTAATTTGTGGGTTTTGCAGGCTAACATATCTACAGATTGGTGATGAGGAATAGATATGATAGCAGCGGAATGGTAATAAATGATAGCACGAGGTTTACAGCATATTCCATGGGGCGTGATGGTTGACTTAAAGGATATGGACAATGAGGGTCAGCTCGCACTGGGGATAAAGAAGACTTTCCAATTTTTTTCTGTGCCCAGACGGCAAGTTCATAACATGAAGAAAGGCATCTTACAATCTCGAGTCCCCCTGATACATCACGTCAATTCCCCTCTGTGCGAATGATCTCTTTTCGGCCTAGCGCGGGGTAACGATATTCAAATCCCGCGACGATCCGCCCCACCAACGTTAGAGAGTTTATGAATCAGATAGAATTTCCCTTCCTCTTGCTCCACAACAATGCAACTCTCTCGACATTCTTTTACGCCGATGATTGACACCCCTTTCTCATGAGCTCTTAGCAGTCCGACTCCTTCCGTCCAACAAATCCCACTCTTGCATTTGCGCTCAACCCTACGCTGCACGCGACAATGTCGGACGACTTCCTTTTCCCTGAGACACGCGTTCTCGCTGTCGCAAGTCATGTAGGGATGCCAATATCACTGCAAGTGCTTCGAACAGAACTGACATTCTTGTGCTGAAGGTTGTTTACGGGTAAGTCGAAGCTGTGACAGAATTTCTGCGGCTGCCGACTAAGAGTGGAAAGATATGTCGGGAACACCATGGCGGGGTTTGTGATGCAGTCACTTGGCTGTGAAGTAGCTGCATTGAATACTGTGCAGTTTAGTATGCCGCTCTATACTCTGCAGATGTTTAGATAGCTGACAAGATGCGTAGGTAATCATCTAGGATATGGCCAAGCAAAAGGCACTCGTGCGACGGCATCTGAAATCAGCGACCTCTACGAAGGACTCAAGGATTCGGATCTTCACGATTTCGACATGATGCTTTCTGGGTACCTTCCGGGAGCAGCCTCCGTCGAAGCCGTAGGCGCTATTGCGAGAGATCTGAAATACAAACATACGATGAAGCCCGGGAGTTTCTTCTGGGTTCTGGATCCGGTGATGGGTGATAATGGGAAGCTATACGTTGCGGAAGATGTACCGCCTGCATACAAGAATCTGATAAGAGATGCGGATCTGATATTACCGAATCAGTTTGAGGCGGAGTAGGTTTGCTGAATTTCGTTTGGGGACCAGGGCTGACTGGTGGCAGGACATTATCTGGAGTCAAGATTGTTGATATGGAGACGCTGAAAGAAGCCATAACGAAGCTACACGAGCAATATCGAATACCTAATATCATAATCACCTCGATTGCTTTACCAGGTCCAGGAGCAGAGCCCTCACTGTCCGTCGTGGGATCGACTATGACCTCAACCGCGACCCCACGAATATTCGGAGTCAAGATCCCAGCAATCGACTGTTTCTTCAGCGGAACAGGAGACATGTTTGCCGCATTGATGCTTGTGCGATTAAGAGAAGCAGTCTTCGTAACGGAAGGATTGGCGAACAAGGTTGCTTGGGTCAGTGACGATGATGTGGAGGCTACTGATCTGCCGCTTGCAAGAGCTACAGAGAAGGTGCTAGCCAGTATGCATGATGTGTTGACAAAGACGAAGGAGAAGAGAGACAAGGAGATTGAGAAATATCTTGCCAAGGCCAAGGGAAGAGGCGAGGAGGAAGACCACAAAAGGCTCCATTTGGTGCGGTCTAAGGCGGCGGAGGTTAGTCTTGTGAGGAATTTGGATGCTTTGAAGAATCCTGTTGTTAAGTTTAGAGCGGAGAAGGTCTAGACGCATAGAGGATAGATAAGAGCCTTAGAATACAATACGACATGCATACCCACCTCTCCAGACAGATGCTTCCTTGATCTTGAATATTTCCATTCATCTATTTTTCATGCCCACCATAACTCCAGCATTGTCATCTAACCATCCCCTGATCGTTGTTCATAGCCCAGTCATCATCTAAGCCGTAGCTCCGATTCCAGTACTTCCAAATCCGCCCTCACCTCTAACACTCTCCTCCAACTCCTGAACCTCCATAACCTCCGGTGTATAGATTCTCTCAAGCACCAACTGCGCAACGCGATCTCCCTCCTTAACCTCAAAGTCCTTCTCCGCGTGATTGAAAAGCAAAACCTTGACCTGGCCACGGTAATCGGCATCAATTACACCAGCGCCAGTATCAATCATGTGCTTCGACGCAAGTCCAGAGCGAGGGGCAATTCGTCCATCTATTTCGCAGACTTAAATCAGCACGCGCCCTCAAATAGCATCAGCAATTGATTTAGAAGAAACGTACAAGTCCCAGCAGGAACAGCCATACTAATATCCGTATCCACCAGGACCTTTCCCCTAGCAGGGACAACCGTATCCCTCGCAGCATAGATATCATATCCAGCCGCGAACGCACTTCCTCGAGTCGGCAATCGCGCCTTGTCGGAGAGCTTCTTGATGAGGAGCGGTGGCTGTGCATCGATTTTCGTGACGGGGGTTGCGGTTTCCATGATTGATGGGTTGGGCTTTTGGCGTTTTGGGAGGGGTGATGTTGGTGGTGACGTTGTGGACATTTCTCGTTGAATTGGAATGGGGGTGACAACAGGCGCGGTGGGAAACGCGAGGCGCGCGTCGTGATATAAAGAAAGCATTTGGTGGGGGGGAGTGGAGTGAGAATAGCAGCTTTAAGAGGCCGCACCAGTGCCTCTGTTGTATTGGACAACGGTCTATATCACGATATTGGAGTGGGCTTATCTGGCGAGCACAACCCCTTTCATTTTCATCACAAAATTACAGTCACAGCACGGTTTCGAACGAATATGGAAATGTATTTGATTGAAAGCAAGTCTCATTAAACACCACCTCAGCTTGCTTTGACGACTGTGGCCAAAGAGTGCCTGCGAGTCCTCCCACTTTCTCCTCCGATTGCCCCTATCCATTCATTCCCTTCGGGCCCTGAAATCCGTCGTTGTCGCGTTGCCATCGTTTCCGTCTCATTCTTTGATGCTGCCTAACATCTTCCTTCATATCGCACATCTCCTCCATTTCCAGTTTCCCAACAATAGAATTTGTCGCTTCCCATGATAATACGAGTCTCAACGTCGCTCACCCGTTTTCCTTTCCAGTCTTCTTCTTCCTTGACGAGCTTCGTTGCGGATGCCCGGCCATTTCGTTAATGTGACTACGTGCTGCCGCGCCTTAATTTTTCGAATTTGTTAGTCTTGATTTGGTGAATTTGCTGTGTTGGGTATGATGATTTCGTTTGTGTATTCGGCTTCATCTCTTTTGACTCGGGGTGAAACGTGCCTGCCGTTCTCATCCGATATCGATTGGTTTGGAGTTTTCTTCGACGTTGTTCCAGATTTGGTTCGAGTTCACTCTTCGTCTAGATTTAGATGAGCAATTCATCGCGGTTGAGTGATCTATATTTGCGTGTTCTAGATTTCAACCTCTCATTCAAATTGGGCTATTCAAAACGTCTGGATCTGCGAGTTTTTAATGACTCGAACTTTCTGATCGCTTCGAAATTGTCTATAATGCGCCTCTCTACCTATTTTCAGTTCTTCAACCCTTCTAACGTAGTCTTTATTGCTTATTTCGATGTTATCTTAGTCCTAGAAGATTGTATGAAGCTAATTTTTATATGTGATTGATATAAGGATCCTGACGAGGATTTCTTTTCGATTTCGGTGCTCGATGAACGTTGATGGCCTTCTGGCTTTGGCGCTTTTTTGATTTCATCCTCTCAGGAAGATAACGACGGGCATTGGTTGAATGATCGTTGTAGTAGGTCACTTCGAATGTTGGATTTGGATTCCCTTGGAAAGTTGATAACGGTGATATTCCGTATGTTGATTCGTTTGTTGTCAACAAGTTTCTATAGACTTGTCCACTTTTGACTGATTGTCTGCTGGATTTTTCAGCGCCTTGAAGATTTGATCGAGGCGGAATAATTTGGATTTTTAGCGTCGATTTTGATTTCATCGTTGTTGATGGTCCTGCTCGAGGCGGTAAAACGTATGTCGATGCCCATTTTCGGCTGAATGTTTTGTGACGATGATACCGAGGTGGATATCTTACTGCTTGGTTTGTCGATATCGCCTTGCTGTCTTAAAACTTTGTCTTTTATTGAGGAAGCGTCGTCCCTTAAGACTTAGGAAGCTCCTTCTCGCGGCTTCGCTTGGCAGCAAGGTTGTTTTTATATTCAATGTACTCCTCGAGGGCCAGAGATCCAAAAGGGTCTAAAGCGACAGGTATGGAGATAGTGAGATTCTTGAGAGCGCCAACCCTGTTATCGAAGCGTTCGCGCTGGTATGGGAAAGTGTCATGGTGAGGCCTTCCATTTTGGGCGAATTATCATGAAACTCTTCTGGAAAGAGCGCTAAACGGCAGCTAGAGGGTGTACTAGAGTTTAGAAGTTGCTGGTTGTTGAGAGCGTAAATAGTAGTGACGATTGGCTTTTAGCCTATGTCGACGACAGATATCCGTGAGAGTTGCAGCGATGGAGAGATTTTGTTCGTAATATGAACACAGAGATGTAAGATGGAGGGGAAAATGAGAGATCGTGATGGCCACAATTCTTTTATATCCCAGAGGGCGCGAAATTATACTTCCATCATTGAGTGATGTTGAGGATGTGGTAATGATTTGAACTGGAGAACACCGCAGCCGACAACATGCGTTACCATCAATTAACAACTTTGGGAATCCCATAAAGAGAAGGAACTGTGCACTGGCCTACAGTATCTTCATAACTCATTTCAAACAGTCAGAAAGAAGTTTATGGTATGGTAAGTGATTGTACTCCAAACGGACTTTCAAATATGCACAGATTATTCAACACGACAACGAAACGGTACAATATTAGAGACAAAGCAACAAACCTCTGGATGAGGAGAGATCTATTATGATCTACAAAACTCTATAGAAATCATGCTGATCTATAATCCCCAAACTCCACAGATCTCGTTCACAACTTCCTCGCCGCGCGTGATTGGAAATTCGTGACCGCCTTCAATGATCCTCCACTCTACTTTACTAGCACCGATTACTTCTTTTGCGTCAACTTCCACTACATGAAATCAGAGTCAGCGGTCTCCATTCAAGATTCCAGTCAAAACACGCGAATTGTGTCTTGTGACGCATGAATCCATCACGATCAGAAGGGAAGGCTGTATACACACGTTCGGTAGGTATAATAAGAGGATCTGTAGCTCCTGCCATAATAATCACCTTGTCCTTCCTCAAACCCAGTTTTCCCCACGAAGCCAACGTCTCAGGCGTCCTCTCAATCGAAGAATGCTTAATCGAATTGACAAAAGAGCTCACAAACCCTTCATGATACTCTAACTGCCATTGCACAGCCGAAGCCACAGTGACTCCCGGTCTCGTCTTCGACAGCTGCGCCGCCTCAAAGCTCCCATTCCGTGCTCCTCTAATTTCCTCGTTCACTGCAGCCTCAGCGGTCTTCGGCATCGACTTCTGCACACCGGCATGAGCGGGACCAGTCTTCAATCGTTTCCGTACAATCCCCTCGACCAACCACGCAGGTAATGACAGCTTATACATTAATTTGGCCTGCCATCTAAAATGATAAGGGCGTATCAAACCCGCTGGTGCCAACAATACTAGAGACGTCACCATCTCAGGAAAGGAGCTGGCGAAATCCGCGGCAATTCCTCCACCGAGAGAATAGCCAATCAGACTGAAGCCTTCAGGAGTCCACGGCAGTGGGGAGGAGGTGATAGCGAGCAAGATCTCAGTGGCATAAAGTCTCGAATCGTGGGGCAGATCCACCCTATCGCTGTATCCTCTTCCCCAAAGATCAAGCAACATAACACGACTGCAGAACTCGGGGAGTCAGTATACACTTCATTGGGGAGGACTTCCAATTAAATACCCATGAGACATGGTTCAAGAGTTACAACTCATGAAGCAGTCTCGAACAGGAACAGGAAAGAAATTACTCCTTGATTACCTACCAGCCCTTCTCCACCAGTGCATTCGCAACGCCTCCGAGCGATACACAGGGAGTACTAATCCCATGAACAAGCAGCACTTTCCTGCCTTTCTCGGGACCCCATTCGTATGCCCTTATCGTTCCATACTGTCATTATTAGGCTTTCATCCGTCAGTGGGTTGTGCACCATCTTACAGGCGAATTTATATCTCGATTTCCCGGAAAAACATCCGGGGGGTAAGGAAGATCTTCTTGTTCTTTCTTCGACAATTTAGGCAGTAAAGTCATTCGAGGACTTGGAATTGTTTTGGGAGGTACGGGATACAAGGCAAGCCGAGCGATTGTGATGACGGCTAGGGTCGTTGCTACTGAGGAACCGATTATGAAATATTTGCTGTGAGTTGGCACTGAGCCGAAGAGATGAGAGATCCCGTCCATTGGAGGAGAACGATAGGATTGAAAAGAAGAAGAGTTGATTCTAGCAGAGCTCAAAGAGAGAAAAGACGAGATGTTTCTGCGACTCCGCGAGATTCCAATGAATGATTATGAATCCTATCGGAGGCTTACCTTGTGGCAGAAAGCCCACCGCCTCCCTATTGCGTCATTCGAATATTTGACCTATCTCCATCTCTCTAAATCACCTCGGAACCTTCAAAAAGGGTTGTGGGCTTATACTTGACATCGATTTCATTTATAACCATTTAGCAAGTGGTGAAATAATTTTGTTCTGTGTCTCTTCAGATCTGTCTCATTCGATTTGGACTGGAAATGGCCGCTAACCGAGAAGTAAAAGAGGTGCAGGATTATTGGATCTTCCAATTCATGATATCTAATCTTATAATCTGATTATCTTACCTACGGCCATCAACCCGTTTATACTCAAACGCCTTGAACACATATCAGATCTTATCATCATGATCGACGCCTGATCGACAAACTCCTCCAAGACGCTCTCGAAACAGGGGTTAACGTTGGATTCATACCCATTTCCTCATCCTTCTGTTCTTCGAGAACACCTCTCTCCCCAGGTTTACCATACTCTTCATTGCAATTATCACTCAGCATCTGGAGCTCCTGCTGAACATAGTTGGAGACTCGATCGAGGCCTCGGAGTCTGTCAATAGAGGCTCTAGCTTTGTCGGATTTGTCCTCCTCGACGTACCAGCGCGGAGATTCCGGTAGGAAGAGCAGTCCAATTATGAGGATGAGAGCCAAGCGAATTGGAGAGCAATTGGAATCCTGTAAGCACAAAAACCACGGAGATCCGTTGCAAAAATTGCAGCAGTCATCGAGTGCCTCGCCTAATATCTCGGAGAAAGGTTGCACAAATGCAGTGTGAACATTCAAAGGCAATATGTGTGAAATTGTTGAGTTCTCAAAACATGGCCCCAAAATAACCAAGCCTGTGTTCCGTTTTCCTCATAAACCTTTCCAATCCAACACCCAGCGCTATAAAACGAAGAAAGAGGACATATACGTTCGTGGTATCTATGAACAAAGGAAATTAGAACTTCAGAAACGTCTATATAAAAGGTGGAAAAGATGACGTCGTCCGTGAAACTCCAAATGAATACAGAATTTTGAGAAAAATTTTATGATTGGTGGCCGTAATAATTGGGAACATTTTGAGGAGAATGCCCGTAAGAAGAAGCGCTCCCCTGTGCACGACTCATAGGTACCTGCTGATAGGGTTGTCCGCTGTTCACTGTTATGGGGTTGAAGTCGAATCCAGCTTGGCTGATGCCCAGCATATTCGGGGCTTGATAGCTAGAGGTTACGGGAGGGGCGGATGCATAGTTCTGTGGCATCGTGAATCCAGATGTTTGATGCAAGTTGTAGTTCTGGTCCGGCATTGTGTTGGAGAATCCAGAGTCCATCGATCCAAATTGGCGGGGCTGTTCCACCTTCGTGTGTGAGAAGTCGGAGTCCATTGATCCATATTGTCGAGCTTGGACCATATTATTAAGTCCATTGTTGCCCATGGGTACGAAGCCTCGTGGCTGTCCCATTTGATTGACATCAAATGTATTTGAATACATGGGGGCTTGGTCGTATGTGACTTCTTGAGGAACTGGGGCGTGCATGCCATACCCCGTTGATGGGCCTGTTGTCGGATAGAAGTTAGGTTGATCGAAGGGCGAGGAGAATTGTTGGGCCATAGGAATATGGGGAGATATACTATCCATATTGAATGGACTGTGAGAAGATTCCATTTTCGCCCTGCCGATGGGTGTAACTGGAGTAAGAATTTGCTCGACCGGGCTTATGATCGTGTTCGCGTCGACATTTCTCAACTCGACTAGTCGTAAAATGGGCAGGCTTATATGCTCCATATGTTTTGCAAGATGCACAGTTAGCTTCTTCCAAGTGTTGAAAGACTTTCCGCAAAACTTGCAAGGCTCGTCCTGTGGCTTGTTCTGAGTTTCGTGGTGGCATTGCTCAAGCATGATCCAGGCTGGCTCAGTCCCACGAGCCTTTTTGATAGCCGCTTTTGTCTTCTGCTTGGGTTCTGGTAGCTTATGCTCGCGGACAAGGTGCTGTAAGAAGTTATCCTTTCGATAGCAAGGATGTCTACAATCGTCCACTTGGCATATCCACCACTCTAGGTGCCGATGTCGCTCATTTTCATGTCGTACCCAATCCGCCTTTCTTTTGAATGACTTGGGCTCCTTGCATTTGTCGTATGTGCAAGTGAAAGGTTGGACGTCTTCATGTACGTGCTTTGTCCAGTCGGACGGCTTCTGGAACTTCTTGACCTTAAAGCACAGTTGGCATTCGAATTCGGCAGGGAGATTTCGAGTAGGTGGCATCGGCACTCCTTGAGGGAATGTCTCGTCTGTGAGAGCACCTTCTCCAGGATTGGAGTCATCCGAGAAGTCTGTTACAAGTTGTAACCCAGAGGTATTGCGCTCCGAATCTCGTGGATTTCCTTTGGCATCCAACAAAGTAGCGTTCCCACCAAGCGCTACGCAATGGCGTTGAGCTCCGCAGTTGTGGTTCATGATTGCTTGCGAGTGCTTCACTCGTAAATCAAGTAAGTTCTTGTATCGAATCTCTTGTTGATGCGCAATCCTACTGACAAGCCAATTGTGACGAGGGTCCATATCAGGATTGAGACGTCGTACATGTGCCTTAAATCCTTCGTAGTTCGGCACAATGGGTTCGGACTCTTGTTCTGATTCAATCTTCATGTCGCCATCATCACCTGGCTCGTCATCTTCGTCTTCATCCTCGTCTTGGTCTTGTATTTCTGGCTGAGGCTGAGGTTGAGACTGTGGCTTTGGCTTTGGTTTTTGCTGTGGCGGCCTTACGTCAGCCTCAAGAGGCGGAGAGGCGGCCAAATTTGCAACAGGCGGGCCTCCTTGTTCCCTCCACAGACCCACAAGGCCTGTCTGCGCTGCTCGGTCATGTGATGTGAGCTCGCTCCTGCTCCTCACTCTCGTTATCACAGATCTTGCAAAGCTCAAGTGAGTCTGGGTCGGACTCTTTGGTGAAGTAGGTGCACCACTGACGGATGCACTGCGAGCATGGGGATTTCCAACAGCACCGAGTGAGCCGGTCATGGCACCGATAGCAGTGTTTATGCTTGGTGTTGGCCTTCTACCAAAGCTCGAGGTTCTTGGTGGTGGCGCGAGAGTTCCCTGACTGTTATTCCTGGGATAGGGAACATTCTGGGCATCTTGAGGTATATTTTGAGTGCTGCGTGCTCGTTTGAGCTTGGCATCGCTCCTTCTACGGACGATGTTTGCAATTCGATCAAGCCCTTGGTCAAATATGCTGCTTTGTCGCCGCTCCCCATCCCTATGCTTGATGGACAGTTTTTTGAGGAAACTTCCGTCAGCAACAGCGTTGTAGTCAAGCAAACTGGGCTCGCTGCGACGGCGGGTTCCCCAAGTTGCAGCTCGTGATGTAATAGAGATCGTATCAGCGTTAGCATTCCATCGTTGCATGGCCTCATTCGAGGTAGCTGGTTGAAAACTAGTGTGTGTCATGTAAGGCAGTGATGGGCCGTCATTCCAGTGACGCGGTTGGCTCATTAGTTGCTCGTCGTCCTTGGTTTTTGGCATATCCTTGAGATTGTAGTAAACCTGACCGTCTTGCAACTGATTTTCACGTATGCTCGCGGCGTCATCCACTTCTGGAATATTGTTGTGCTCCTCGGCAGGGTCTTTTGGACGGCTTGGACCTGCCGGGTTCGAATCGAAGTAAGACTCGTGAGGTTGCTCGTCGTCCACATCGCTGCTCCCTCCAGCCTGAGACCTCCACTCTTGGACTTCATCGTTCTTGATATCGATGCGCCGTTGTTCTTCTTGCTGCTTGAGACTTGGTACTTCAGCGTCTGTTCGACTATCCGGGTCCTGTCCAGCTCTCCAAACCCCCTCATCATCCCCAGAGGCTTGCGGATGTTGTATTGCTTGCTGAGCAGGGAATTGGCTGTCTTGGGCTTGATTGTGGCCTACAGGATCGTATTGCCCACTAGGTTGCATAAACGCATGTGGCTGGGTTTGCGGCTGCTCGCTTCCCCATTGCGAGACTGTCAAGTGAGGACTCTGCTCAGGGAGGGTCATAGTGCTCGGCTCAACGCCTTCGGCGCTTGTATGACTGGTGTCGCTGTGATCGGGTGTCAACTGTAGTGTAGTGTGGTTTGTGGGAACCAAAGAGGAGAAAGCTGGCGACCTGGAATTGTGCAATTCAGTGGCCAGTTCGTGCTGCGATATCGTTGTCTTCGTCTTCAGATCATTGGCTTCGCTTCTTGGAGAAGGCGTATTTGGTATGCTGGTATGCCTTGGGCTCAGAGGGTATGTGGAAGTCGTCAAGGTATCGGACGCCGACTTGGGTTCAGCTTGTGATGGTAGGTCTTGCTGATATTGATTGATCACAGTAGGTTGATACGCAATGTTGCCAAGTATAGCGGCTTGGAGTGAATCGGTTCGTTGTACTCCGGCGCTGAAGTCAACGCCGAAGAAGGGGTCTTCAATCTCGCTGAACTCGCTGGGTTGGTAATTGCTGTATTCGGAGATTGATTCGCCGGGCGTACTGTTGATATTGTATGGACTAGCAGAATTGCTACGGGTATGGGAGTAGTAGGGAGACAGATGGGGTTGTTCGAAGGGCGTGTTGGGTAAGTGATTGTTGTTGTTCAGCCCCAGATCGTCGGCGAGTTCGCGTGAGCTGTGAGCTTGAGCGTCGACGGTAGAGGGAGACTTGTACGTCGAAGACATAACGTGTGACAAGCGTAGGAGGCTATGTATGCTTGGGGCGTGAGTCTTTAAAAGGTTGCACTCGCCGGCCTAATGAACGAACGGTGGGGTGCGGTCAAAAGGCAAAGAGCAAGGAACTGGTCATGTTGTAGCCTTGTTGAATTGAGGTTGTAGGGCGGATATGCGATGCGCGGCTAGAGAGATGAACACAGGTGCAACGAATTCGGGGATATATCGCAACAATGACGATTGTAAATTGTATGTGAGATCGACCAAACAATAATGCAAAACAATGCGACGGGATATTGGAATGATTTGAGGAGTAGTATGATTGTTGAAGCGGGGGACGCAGAAGTGTATGATGGATGGAAAGGGCGAAGAGGGACGGGGCGTGCGCGATTCCCGCTAAAGCTAAGATAAGCAGCAGGCCCTGTTGGTGTTTTGGAGATTTTGGTGGGGAGCAAAGGGAGCCAGAAGAAAGCCTCGAGCTGTTGCCTCCGAAAAGGGCCAACGAGAGGACGTGGATGATGCTGTGGAGGTGAACTAGATGCGCTAACTGTGGTGAAAAGAAGCAGGCAGTCCAGACGGCTGACAAGCAAGCATCAGTCTCCAGAGGGATCGCAGGGGGGCTTGACAGCAGGCAGGAGCCGCACCAAAGTGGCAGCGACTTTGCTGGCGAGGCAGATTGGACGAGCTAGACATTGAAATCAGCCTGAGGTGTCGTGGCTGTGCAGGGAAGTGCACAGAAATCCCATGATGTTAAAGATATCTCATGATCGACCTTCCTTGACGTCTGAATGGATAGAAAGGAGACCGATGCGTTCATTCCACTCTTATCCATTCAACAAGGACCTGTTGACCAAATAATAATGTTGGTTTCTCTTGCTGACATGAAATGAAGACTTAAAAATTGATGGCGCCGAAGTCCCTTTCCGAATTGGAACACCGAATCGAGTAGTGCACACAGCCTCAGCCTGTAGCGGTGCCGCAGCATATATATTGATTTAAAACATATTTCACCCAGCCTTGCATCTGAGTGATCATTCCAAGCTGCACTCATTACCGATCAAATCTCGTCCACAGAAAGTTACCGCGGCCGCTTTGGGTCGTGCCTTGCCCAGCGGCAATGCAACAATGCCCCCATATGGGTACGTGAACTCTTCAGAAGTGCTCGAAACACACGTCAATTCCTAGCTAGTTACCATTAGCGGCACGTTTCAACATGCAAGCAATATTTTGGCGCTGAAATGATTTCCAAGCAATTATTTCATCCAGCTTGTGAGTTGAGCCTCTAGTCCCTGAACGTGCTCGACCTCCAGTTTTCTGGTTGGGGTTCTTCGGTTCAAACCCCATTAGTGAGGAACCGGTCCTGCATTAGAAAGCACCTACAAGAAAGTCTCTCGGAAGTCTGAAGTCCCCCGGGTTGAAGCTAATTGTTTCGTCTTAATGATCTGAATACCCGACCGAGAGCAAATGCCGAGGGAAACGTGTATACATACTACGATGCGGGGTCTGGGATAACTCGTAAAGTCCTCCGAATAGGGAGGCCACTCAAAGCCTGGAGTTACACTACTGCCCAACTTCTGGACTTCTCTTAAGAGCTTGTCAGCGCAACAAATTCCAGATGTTCATTCGGTACTCTGTCTTCTCGTCTTCATAGTTGTCAAGATGGCCCTCAAGTCTCTATCTGCTAGCGATTTCGATGCTCTGTACTCCATGGACGCTGCTGAATATGCAGCAAAGGAGAAGATGCTGGTTCGCAAGATTGATATCCGTCTCATGTCATGTCCGATTGTTATGATTGTCTTGAAGTTCGTATTCCGATCCTAAGTTGGCCGACCGGAGACTCATTAGTGGCAGCTACCTCGATCGAAATGCGCTGGCCAATGCTCGGGTCCAGGGATTGACAAAGATTTGCATATTCATGGAGGTCAATTCAACGCTACTATCTCAGTCCTCTTTGCGGGATACATCGCTCTCTAAATACAGTCTACTGCAATCTAGGTTCGGACACGACCTAGCATATATTTGCCGTTTTGCATGCTGTGTAGGGCATTGTGTCAAGTATGACAGCATTGGTGAACAACTTTACTGGTCTAGTACTGGTCCGATTCGTCCTTGGATTTGTGGAAGCGTAAGTCGCAATATCGAGAAAGAAGCCCAATCACTCATCAGATCTCAGACCTTACTTTCCCGAAACATGATGACAAGGCCGCTGCCATCCCAGTTATTGTCATCTATTTCTTGCTGTTTCATTCCCATGACAGTATGCTTCCTACGCCTCGTCCATATCACGGTCTTCGACCCGCCTTACATACCACTAGGACCTGCGGCTGTGCGCGACCGTAGAGGTTACAAGAAGAGAGGGTCAAGTGGGCCAGAGGAGAATGGAATTGCGATGGGTGAATACAATACAGGAAACCACTCAGGAGGGACATCGCCAGAAACTGCAGGGCCGAGCAATGATCCCGACTCCCCAGGGTTGGAATTATTTTATACGAAGGACGTTTTTGTGTGTAACACGGACGGAAGACCAATATGGTACAGGGAATGTTGTAATTGGTATGTTTTCCCCGAGAACTATCTCCTCTTGTTACTCCTGGCACTGTCTCGAATAGAGCAGATGTATACGCACTCTTTGAACTTTGGATCGATGAGACTCAGATACTAATTTT